>RWGY01000611.1:0-167201 GCA_007726485.1 Eragrostis curvula
TACAATCGGGCTACGTAAAGTCGAACAGGACAAAGCATATGTTACCTAAATTCTTCCATACGCATGAAATGGAAGAGCAGGGAGAGATTTTAGTAACACATGTCCGATCTTGTGACAATCTTGCAGATATGTTCACAAAAGCCTTACCTTCCCGCACTCTCGAAGAGTGTCGGCGTGGTATTGGCATGAGAAGACTTAGAGAAGTGTTGGAACAGGGGGAGAACTTCCCTAAGTACATCACATTCCCGAACTAAATGATTTATCTTGAAGATAATTCATATCAGTCATGAAGATTGATAAACATTAATCATGAAGATTAAAAACATTGCACTCTTTTTCTCTTATGAGTTTTTCACATGAAGTTTTCTCAATAAGGTTTTTAACGAGACAATGTGTGCATACAAGTGGTGGTAATATGTGCTCTTTTCTCCAATTTTTCCCACTAAGTTTTTAGGAGTTTTTATGAGGCATACTTATCATGATAAAGAGCCCAAAGGGGAGTGTTGTAAAACGCTTATTAGGCGAGGCCCATCTTCTAGAAGAAGATATCCTGGTCCATGTGGGCACCTTTATCGAAACTGGGCCCAACACGAAGTTAGGGTTCCACCCCTATAAATAGTTGAGGAGACCCCCCTGTGTACCCTGACACCAGAATTTCGCAATAAAGAATTTCGTCTCCTCTATCCAATTTTACTTTTTGTTATCTGTCGTGATCTACGTGCCGTCGTTCCGGCCGATAACTTAACAAAAACCAGTCCAATACGAACTTAACGCGCCACGGTTACATTTTGCACGGATAGAAAAGAAAATAGCGTGACAAATAATAAGAAAAATCTCAACGCAAATTTACAAGTGCTAGGACTAAGAACTAAACTCGACCACTTCCGATCAAGCTGCCCCCGGGCGGGGCGGCCTTCCCGCGACCTGCTGCAGATCCCTCCTACTAGCTAGTCCCGCGCCTGCTTCGGCGCCTCCAAATCCAAGTCCTCAGCCGCCGCCGCCGCCGCCTCCCGTCGCTGTCTTCTCCGCCGCCGCACGCACCTGGAGAGCCACACGACCATGAAGAAGAAGGCCATTGCGCCGCCAATGGACAGTATCACCCAGAGGGCGATGAGGCCATCCGAAGACGACGACGGTGGCCCAGCCGGCGATGCGCCGCTGCCAGAGGCGCATCATCGTCCGGGTACTGCGTTTGTAGATTCCACAGGGGCTGGAACACGGCAAACCACGTCGCGGTGTCCATAGCTAGATCTCGCGGTGGTGGTGCTTAGTTTCGTTGACGCGAGATTCCTCGTTTCGCGAAACTAAGGCCCTGTTTGAAACCTCTAAGGATAGTTGTTAGCTGCTAAAATTAGCACTAAAGGTTTCAAACACCCTAGCTAATAGCTTAGCTAATTGTTAGCTACCACCCCACTAACAATTATCCTATTAGCTCCTCGAACCCAACTAATACTAGCTAATAGGTGGTTAAAGATCAGCTAATAATTAGAGGTTTCAAACACCTTCAGCTAATAATTAGCTAGCTAATAGCTAACAGATAAAATTAGCTCACTAACAATTATCTCTAAAGGTTTCAAACAGGGCCTAATACGAGGTACGTGATGATCTTGTATGTAATCTAGCTTGTTAACTGGTCGTCGGCACCGAAAAAGCTAGTGCTGGTTTTATTTGTAGCAGTATACTCTGGATGGATAGATGTTTCCGTATCGGATAACAAGCCCAAATTAACCCCGAATCGTGCATGCTGCTTCAACGATTTGTTGCCGTGTACGTCTTGGATGACGACGACATGATTTTTAATTCGTTGCTGTAATAATTCTAACTCGTTGTGTTTTGCACCAGCAGGTCCACCAAGTTAAAACCAGTCCAATAATACGAGCTTAACGCGTCTCGATTACATTTTTGCACGCACACAAACAAAAACACAAACCGTAACTCGCCATGCAAGCCCGAAACGAACAGCCACTTTACGCTGCAACAGTATAATCACACAGTAACCACGTGCCTACTTGCGCGACAGAGCACGTGTCAGTACGACGTCCCCCTCGCCGTGCTCGTGCCGGACGATGTGCTCCCTCACGCTTGACCTCGTCGTCGATGTCCATCACCTTGGCGAGCTGCCCGGACGGCCCCCCAGCCACGACGTGTTCCGACACCTCCCCGTCATCCACCACCGCCTCCGTCTCCTCCGCCATCCGGCGCCGCCGTGCGAATAGGAGCAGCCTCGTGAGAAGGCCGAGGAGGAACAGGCCGGCGATCGGAACCACCACCGCTACGACGACGACGTTCCTCGACGGCGGCGGAGGCGTGTATGGCAGTGGAGGAGGAGGGTAAGTAGGTAGCTCAACATCAGGAGGATACACTATTGGTGGTGGAGGAAGGTAAGTAGGTGGCTCAACAATAAAAGAATACAGTGGCGGAGCTAGGACTTTTACATGAGGGCCGGCCAAACAGGATCAATATAAACTGATATGGATTGCCAACAATGATAATAGGCTGACTACAATTTTCTCACTATACATATGTATGCATTAAGTATTTGCACTACAAGAAAATTGTAATCACACTATGTAAAGGAAATGGTATGAAATGCTAGGGTGTAACATTTTCATACTATGATTACCCTTTAATAATTAATCCGATTTGTAAATTAGCAACTGCAGTGCCTACGAATCGAATTGAATTTAATCAAGAACTACAACACTTCAGGAAGTCTTACCTTGCCTCAAACTGATGTTGTCACAGAGTAAGAGAGCAGAGCTATACAAAACAAACTATGATTGACTGATCGCTATGTGTTCCTCGGGTTGTCGCATACCAGTCTACCGACGTGGTGTGGCCGTGTGCTGGGTGCGTGTAGTTTTGAAGCTGGGAACGCAAGGTGCAGGCACACGGTGCGGCGGCGGCGGCGAAATGTTTGGCTAATGCAAGCAAATTACCGTGATAACTGTCATCGATCTCAATACGAGCGGACGGCCGTAGGCAATATACGACGGTAGGCCTGAATTAAGCAACATGTGTTAGCTAAGCAAGAGGCAGGTAAAGCCCATGCACCAACTAATTATTTTCTTAAGCTGTGTTGGCCCGTAATTTGTCAAAGCCCAGGCTAAAAAATTGTTGTTTGCCCAAGCCTTGAGGGGGGCCATGGCCCTTGCTGGCCCCCTGAGGCTCCGCCACCGGAAGGATACACCGTCGGCGGTGGCGGTTGAACAACAG
The DNA here is from genome assembly GCA_007726485.1 of Eragrostis curvula. Classification (NCBI taxonomy): domain Eukaryota; kingdom Viridiplantae; phylum Streptophyta; class Magnoliopsida; order Poales; family Poaceae; genus Eragrostis; species Eragrostis curvula. The sequence goes on from RWGY01000611.1 coordinate 3,217, forward strand.
GTGGAACAACGGGAGGATACACCGTAGACGGCGGCGGCGAGTGCGGAACATATGTTGGTGGAGACGGCGGCTCAGTGCGCCAAAATGAAGTTGGAGACATGGAATGAAATTCTAGGGCAGATCGGTACCAACACTATGCATATGATGTATGTTCGTATTACACATCTTTAAACGTAAGTGTGTGCTGCATGGGAGTGAGTGTTTGAGTTGTACTGTGTATCAAAAAAAAGCAATTACGGCTCATTTAGATTGTGAAATTTTGGTAGAAGTTGTTAGGATTAAAAATCCAGACTAAACACGAGATATCCAGGGGAGCGCCTATGGATAGAGCGCGCTATCGGAAACCCATGTGTAGTCAGCCCACCAAAGCCCATCAACCACGTCAACGCCCACCTCCTCCACCCGAGGTGCACCTGGCTCAGCAGGGACAAGCAGCAGCCCGGTCTCATCTCTTCGTCAACCTCAAGCATGTGCCACAGCTAGCCCGCCACCGGTCGAGACATTCACAAACTTGCCGCACCTCGCTGTGCCGCCCTTGACAGGCACAGCTTGCAGCTCCTTGCGTTTCGCCGCCTCCTTGGATGCTGTCTGTTCGATTCCTATTCCTAACAATGGCCGGGCGGGGCCTGCTCATCGAGTCACGTCTGCAACATGCCCTTGGGTTCTTCAAGATCCTTTCCTGCTCCAAATCATCCACAGAACAATCTAGTTCTAAATCTAGAACAAATGAATCATATGCTTAGAACAATACATCTGAATGCTTGGAACATTAGGGATTCATTCCCGGAACATTCGCTAGTGAATCCTAGAACATTAGAAACTCTTTCACGGAACATTTGGTAGTGAAGTCTGAAAAATTAGGAAGTTCGGGCATGAAACAAATTCATGGCGGTCGTCATGGATGGTGGAGGCCGCGGGAAGAGGCGCCGAGGACGGTTGGAGCAGGCGCGGGCCGCGCCGACGGCTACGCCGGCGGTGACGGGGCGGCGCGGGACGTGGGGGCTGCCGGGGCGACGCCGGGGAAGAAGAGGTGCGGGTGTGATGGAGGAAGAAGAAACACCTGCGGACGTTCGATCTGTTTTGCACACGAATCTTAAAACGCGCTACATGTGGGCTACAGGTAACGTGCGCTATGTATAGGGTTTCCGGATATCCAGACAGATGGGGACAATCATGATATCCAGTCGAAGAGGCCCACTATGAGTTAGCTCAACCCAAACAGAGGCTTCTGTACACACACAGCCTGTCCAAATGGAGGCTCACCAAAAGTTAGCCCAGCCGTCAAAACGCGGTCCGGTGTGTTGGGTCACACTCACATTGTCCGGCCTTCCCTGTAAAACCCGCTGGGCTCCACTGAAAACCCAACACCCCAAGTTATTTTCGCCGGGGGGCAATTTTCTGTCATCGGAGAAGGAGAAGACGATCGGCTGGAGCACAAGTTATTTTCCTTTTGAAGAACACAAACTGGACTGCTTGGTGTAAATCCGACGCCATTAAAAATATTCACCTTTACAACACTGGTTCTTCAACTGAGTGTAAGTAGATCGAAAAACTAAATAACTTAACAAATTAGCTAGTAATCTCAACGCAAATTTACAAGTGCCTGGACTCGGAACTAGAAATCAACCACTTTCGATCAATGGATCAAGCTATGCCCCCCATCTCCTCCCGTGACCTGCTGCAGATCCTCCTACTACTCCCGTGCCTGCTTAGGCGCCTCCAAATCTACGTCCTCGGCCGCCGCCGCCGCCACCACCTTCCGCTCTCTTCTCCGCCGCCAGGCGCACCGGGAGAGACGCACGACCATGTAGAAGAAGGCCACTGCGCCGACAATGGACAGAATTACCCAGAGAACGATGAGGCCATCCGAAGACGACGACGGTGGCCCAGCCGGCGATGGCGCTACAACATAGTCAGGATCAGCTGAATTCGCCTGTGTTTGTTGGTTCCATAGGGGCAGGAGCACGGCGATCCACGCGATGTCCGGCATAGTTAGGTCTCAGGTCTGGCCGGCGGTGGTGGTTGATTTCGTTGATGCGATCGAGATTTCCTCGTTTCGCGATAATATTCTGTGACGATCTTGGAGTAGTTAACTGGTCGTCGGTACCGATCGAAAAAGCTAGTGCTGGGTGTGTGTTGGATGGATAGATGTTTCCTCCGTACGTGTCGGTCGGATAAGAAGCCCAAACTAACCCCGAATGGTGCGCGCGCTATGTCAACGATTTGTGCCCGGCCCGGGAGGGCGTAATTAATTTGTTGCCGTGTACCTCGGCGTGTTTTGCAACAAAACCAGTCCAATTACGAACTTGACGCGTCACGTACGATTACATTTTTGCACACGCAAACAAACAGGAACACAAACCGTAACTCGCCATGCAATGCAAGCCCGAACTACGAAAGTAATCACACGGTAATCAAGCACGTGCGTCCGCGACGGAGCAGTCGATCAGTACGACGACGCCCCCTCGCCGTGCCCGTGCTCGTGCCGGACGATGTGCTCCCTGACGTCGACCTCGTCGTCGATGTCGATCACCTTGACGAGCTGCCCCGACGGCCCGGCCACGACGTGCTCCTGCACGCGCACGTGCTCCGACACCTGCACGTCCTCCTCCTCCACCGCCTCCGTCGTCTCCTCCGCCGTCCGGCGCCGCCGCGCTAACAGGAGCAGCCCCGCGAGCAGGCCGAGGAGGAGCAGGCCGGCGATCGGGACCACCACCGCTATGACGACGACGTTCCTCGACGACGGCGGCGGCGGCGGCGGCGGCGTGTAGTACGGAGGCGTGTACGGGTACGGCGGGTAGTCGGAAGGTGGAGCCTCAGGAGCGTACGGGCTTGGCGCCGGAGTAGGCGGGCAATAAGGCGGTTGAACAACAGGAGGATACGACGTAGGAGGGTAGTAAGGTGGCTCAACAACAGGAGGATACGACTTAGGAGGGTAGTATGTTGTATTTGTGTCGAATATGTGTACACAAGTCGGTTGCAATTAGGACTTGAGTTGTATTAGGTGTAGGAATAGAGTTTGTGTTGGACTTGTATTCCCGGGCCCATAAATATGAGGGCAGCACCTGTGCAACCGTAACGACAACAGATGTAGTAGGCAAGGGGTAGCGGCGGCTTGGGTGGCGTGCCTTAGGGGCAGCCAAGCCATGTACTCCTGGATGCTGGTATTGCTACGATATTGATGGGGAGGAGCGCCCGTAGTCATGCCCCGAGGATGTAGGCATATCGCTGAACCTCGTTAAAAAACATCGTGTCTCGTGTCGTTCCCTTTTCTGTGATCTTGTGATTTGGCGTATGTGTTCTTGGGCAAATCGCTTCCGCGACTGATTATCTAACAAGTGGTATCAGAGCCAGATTCACGGGAGAAGATCATAGGAGGCATGATGGGATGTTCCACATCGCGCAAGGCTTGCACGAGATGTCCGGGAAGGGACATGGCGCAAGGTGGAGCATGGCGGCGATCGACGACTCGATCGGTGGAGTTGGACACTTCGAGCATGTCGGCTCGAACCGTCCGATGGGCTGCTGTTCGATAGGGGCTGATCAGACGTGATGGCCAAGTTCGACGGTGCGGCCGGAAGACGACGCGGACCATGGCGACGTCTTGTACTCGCGATTCAACTGAGGGGTGGTCAGTTCGATCGGAGCGGTTGTGCATCTCAAGATAGAGAAGCTACAACGATGGCGAAGGCCATGGTGGACTCGGACGTGTTTTTGGAGCAGTTTTGTTTCTGACTTTCTGGTGTCGTGCGACGGCGGCGTTGGCGCGTGGATACGCATGCTTGATTCGGCGAGTTGATGGCGGCGGGCTGCACGGAGTGGTGCGATGCCGTGCGAGAGCCAGCTGGGAGACCGTGGAGCATACGTCGCGTAGCCCGTGCGTGAGAGAACATGAGTCGCAGGTGGCTAGCTGCACGCGGTGGCGTGGTCGACTCGTGTGCGAAACAGAGTTCAAGTAGGAGGCATCGTGCAGCGATTTGCAAAATCGGGGCTGCATGCATGTGTGTTGGATGCATGGGAGACAAGGTATGGCCCGCATGTGGTTTTTGATTAAAGAAACAATTGGATTTGCATGCAGGTTAGGATTTGTTGTATCCATGCTGGATGGAACTTGCCTCTGGGACTCCGATTCGTACGGCAATTGGCCACAGGTGATCTCGTGCGCGACTAGGAAAAGAGCAGGCGGTGACAGGAGTCCGTGTCGTATTGGACTTTGTACGGTGCTCGGTTTTGGCTCCAGATAAATACACAGGAGGGAGTCCACGGAGATTGCACAGAAGGCAATCGTTGCTGTTCGTGAACTGCGAGGCTTGCTGCAGTTGACGGCGAACGGCGGGCGGCGATCGAAGCGGGTCAACTTCGTCGTGTGCAAGCGGCGTGACGGTTGACGGGGCTCGAGAGCGGCGGGCTGTGCACGGCAGTGTACGGCGGGGCAGCGCGTTAGGCGGGACGCGGGAGTACGCGACGGGCGTATTCGGGTACGTGCTTGTACTCGCGTGCGTGCAGGAGGTACGCGGCTTCGGCGAGTGGATTGCAAGTGCGGGAGGTTCTTTCAGCGGTCCGTGGCAACAGGTGGATAGCGTCGATGGCGTCCAAATTTGAGGTGACTAAGTTTGATGGGACTGGCAATTTCGGGCTTTGGCAAACAAGAGTGAAGGACTTGTTGGCACAACAAGGGATCCTGAAGGCACTCACGGGAACAAGGCCAGCCAAGGTAGATGATGAGAAATGGGACGAGATGCAGGAGCAAGCTGTGGCAACTATCAGGCTGTGTCTCTCTGATCAAATCATGTACCATGTCATGGAGGAGACGTCACCGAAGGAAATTTGGGAAAAATTGGGCAAACAATTCATGTCCAAGACGCTGACTCGAAAACTGTATTTGAAGCAACAATTATATGGGCTGAAGATGCAGGAGGGGTCAGATCTTGCTGAGCACATCAATGTCTTTAATCAAGTTGTGGCAGACCTTGTGAAGGTGGATGTGAAGCTTGATGATGAAGACAAGGCTATGATTCTTCTTTGTTCGTTGCCGAGTTCCTATGAGCACTTGGTCACTACACTGACGTATGGCAAGAGCGAGATTAAGGTGGATGATGTCACTACGGCGTTGCTTGCTCAGGATCAAAGGAGGAAGAACAATTCTAGTGATGCTAGTTCTGCTGGAGAAGCTTTTGTGGTCAGGAGTTGTCAAGGAAGGGAGGCTGAGAAGAAGAAGAACAAGGGGCCGCAGTGCTATAAGTGCAAGGAGTGGGGACATGTGAGAAGGGATTGTCCAGAACTGAAGAGGAAGGGCGTGGCAAGTGTTGTGGTTCCCAGAAAGGATGACTCGGATAGCGATGGTGATGTTCTTGTTCTATCGAGTGAGAAGTCTTGTGGAGAAGCGTGGTTGCTGGATTCTGCAAGTTCCTATCATGCTACATCAAGGAAGGAGTGGTTCTCTTCATATGTTGAGGGTGACTCTGGTTTTGCTCACTTTGGAGATGATACAAGACACCGTATCATGGGAGTTGGCAACATCAAGTTTTCAATGTATGATGGACAAGAGGTGCTACTCAATGGTGTGCGGCATGTGCCGGAATTGAGGAAGAATCTTATCTCGCTTGGGGTTCTGCATGAGAAAGGTTGGTTATATCAGGCGGCGCCAGATAGGAAGACCTTGAGGGTGATGCAGAATGGCAAGACGGTGATGATAGGCGAGAGGTCGGATATTAATCACTATAGGCTAAAAGGTGGAGTCATGGAGGATGGAACTGCAGGTATTGTGGTGTTTAGTCCTGGCGGCGAGACGGCCTCGTCGGGCTGTTCGAGATGAGCAGTAGAGGAGACGACTCAAGTCCGAGTACACGGAGGTTCGCACATGGACAACTTCAAGGTGGCGTACATATTCGTCAAGGTGGAGTTTGTTGTATTTATGTCGAATATGTGTACACAAGTCGGTTGCAATTAGGACTTGAGTTGTATTAGGTGTAGGAATAGAGTTTGTGTTGGACTTGTATTCCCGGGCCCATAAATATGAGGGCAGCACCTGTGCAACCGCAACGACAATAAATGTAGTAGGCAAGGGGTAGCGGCGGCTTGGGCGGCGTGCCTTAGGGGCAGCCAAGCCATGTACTCCTGGATGCTGGTATTGCTACGATATTGATGGGGAGGAGCGCCCGTAGTCATGCCCCGAGGATGTAGGCATATCGCTGAACCTCGTTAAAAAACATCGTGTCTCGTGTCGTTCCCTTTTCTGTGATCTTGTGATTTGGCGTATGTGTTCTTGGGCAAATCGCTTCCGCGACTGATTATCTAACATAGTAAGGTGGCTCAACAACAGGAGGATACCAAGTGGGCGGTGGCGGCGGCGGCGGAGGAGGAGGAGGTGGTGGGTGTGAGCCATATGTTGATGGAGGCGGCGGCTCAGTGCGCCAAAACGAAGTTGGGGCCATGGAATGGAACTCTAGGACAGATCGGTACCAACACTAGCTAGAATGCAGATGGCGTCTGTACGTACAACGTCTTTAAGCGTAGGTGTGTGCTGCTGCTGTGCTGCACATATGCTGGCCACCAGCTGCAAGATATATATGCATGAGGTAGGGCTTCTGGTGGAGTTAAAGAGCGGACAAGTTCGTAGAAGCTCTCACGAAGGGAAAAACATTTCATGCAAGTGGCAATTAGTATTATCCATATTCTTTAGCAGTTAACTAACCGATTAGCATATAAACGTCATGTGCAATTAATTTGTCCACTGATCATTAGGGTGGTGGCTCGAACAACCTGTTATTAAAGCTCTAGCGAGGCAGTGTTTCACCAGTTAGATCCGTTGAGACTATACCAAGTTGGCTAGTACATACACAACACCCAACTAATAGTAATCCTGCAAGTTGAGATGCGTGAGGTGGCGCCGTGGCGGCACTGATTTTTCACATGTTATATCAAGACCAGCCAAGGAATACAGCGTGCGATCACATTGTGCGTGGTCATACTAAAAGCGGAGTGGGGAATGTCTACGACAAAATAACATAGTCGTTGTGACGTTGTGAGACTCACACTTGAGGTTTAACTATCATGGGTCGTTTTGCGTGAAGATTAGCGCAACAGGAGTTGGGCATGCATGCACATAACCCTTATTACCAATCAAAACCAAGCGATGCTACATAAAACTAAGGACGTGAGCGAAGCGTGGACGAGTATATGCGTGCGTCATGTGTGCACATGTGCCTAGCTTAGCTAGCACACCATGCGTACGCGCGTGTGTCTGTGGTAATATTTGTTTGTCCAGAACTTACGTGGTCAGTGAGTGTGCTTCAAACCCTACCTAGCAGCAGGGGCGGAGCTACGGGGTGGGCCGGGTGGGCCGCGGCCCACCCCCAGATTTGGCTGCCAAGCAGCCCACCCCTTGAGCGCAACTCATCCCGAGCAGGACTGCTCCCGAGTCCTCGACTCCCGTTCGTGCGGCGCTGGCTCCCGAAATCCCGAATTGAATCGAGTCGAAAAGAGAGAGAGGGAAGGAAAGGGGAAGGCTAGGGTTGGGCGGCGCTGGCGGCCAGTGGCGGCGGCGCTTCCCGGCGGCGGCGGCGGTCAGGGTCCGCTCGGTCGCCTCGGCGCGGCGGCGGCAGCGAGAGCCCAGCTGTTCGACGCTAACACAGGCGGGAGCGAGGCAGCAGGCAGGCAGCGGCTGCGCGCGGTCGTGCCGTCGCGGAGCAGGCAGGCGAGGCTGTGTCACCGGAGCCCGGAGCAGTCAGGCGCGGGCGCGCCGTTGCGGAGCCGGAGCAGTCGATTTGCTGCTGCTCGACGACGCTCGGTTCAGTTGGAGACTTGGAGTCCAGTTAGTACTCAGGTATGCAGCCAGTGACCAACTTCTCAATTCGATTTGGGCTTGGCATAGGAGAATTAAATCTTACGAAATACTATTTGATTGCAGTGAAGTCATGAAGAAACAAAAGAAGTATGGACACATTGCTGATCTTTGGCGGAGAGTTGCAGCAAAAAAGAATTCATCTTCTTCGCCTTCAGTTCCTTCGCCTGAGGCAGTGGCTCATGATTCAGTTCCTTCTACCAATGTGTCAAGAATAAGTGACATTGTACCTTTGGTTGGTTTGCCTAATGCCTCAAGAGCTTGTTTTAACCATTGTACTCAAATACTTATGTAACTTGTATTTTGGACACATTTTGTTAATTGCAAGTTGACTTCAAATTTGTTGTGTCAAAAAAAATTTTTGACCGGCCCACCCCCACTTTCAACCCTGGCTCCGCCACTGCCTAGCAGTACAGTTGTTAGGGTCAACTTCTTGTCATACATATTGTAACATATATAATCAATAGCAAGATGGTCATTTTGTGACAGCTTTTGTAGAATGTTCTTAGATTATGATCCACAGTTGCTGGTTGAAGAAGAGAACCCACCAAGTTGCACAATCAAATATGTTGTATTGCACCCAATGATTTGATGCAGGCCCAGTTTTTAGTTGCACCTATTTATTCCTTTATTTACTAGTACTTCGATCCTATCCGGTTTGGTACACTCTTTCTCGCAAAAAAAAAAAAAGGGTAAGTACTATCACCCAGCGTATTTCCCGCTTGCTTTAATTCTCAACGTAAGAGCATCTCTAAGAGAATCTCATAAAATTGACCTCATAAATTTGTTTTTAGGAGCAACCAAAAAATTATGAGGATCAATTTGTCCTTCCTCCTCCAACAGTCCCTCCCTAAAAGTGGATCAAAACAAATTTGATTGGGCCACATCAGCATTTGGGGCCACAAAAATATTAATTGTTGTGGAAAAAAAAGGGAATGGGGACTCCAATTCTTCTTCTGTTTGTAGCTACAAATGAGGGGAGTTTAGAGGCTATGGGAAAGTTGGGGGTTGTTTTGGGGCCCTGTTGGAGATAGTTTTTTTGCCTAAAATCCCAATAACTAAATTTAAGAGAGGTTTATGGGCTTTTTGGAGATGCTCTAACCCAAGTTCACACGTGTAGTTACTTGAGGGAAATTAATGAAAGCGTAATGCCAGTATTATTTGGGGCAAATATGTTCATTAAGCAGTAACGAGCGTTCCATTTAGGTCTAAATAAATGAAGGTGTCCACACGGAAACACTGCATATACACATGCTTGTCAGTTGTCACAAATTTGAACTCCAGCTGGCTCGACAGAGGATTTGTCCGGCGATGGCCTGGGCAGGCGTGTGGGAGAGGGTGGCGGCAGGGGGCTAAAGAGGGGATCTATTTCTCCTCTTTCTTTTAAAAAAAAAGAAAGGAGAAGGTTTTAAGTGATTGAGAAAACAAAAATATAGGGAAAGAGGTCATGTTTTCTCAATCTCTTGGAGATGCTCTGAAATGATCTTATAGCAGTGTGCTTTCTATGATCAAGGAAATAATAAAGATGACTGAATTTTTTGTGAACCATTGTTTTGTTAGTTCTATAGCTTGATGGGATGTTAGCATTTTTTGCGGTGTTCTGGTACTGTTCCATTATGCCACTATATCATCAGATGGTCAACCATATAGTGCCCATTGCTCCCAAGTTGTTTTTCTTTGCGACACAAACACTCTTACAAAATAATTCGAAGAAAGAAACAATTTCAAGTAGAAAAAATTCAGGTGTCCCAAATGGAACCTTAAATATGCCCAAAAGAATTAAGCACGTCCACAACAAATAAAGAAACAATTGACTTTTAGATAATGGAAAATACACTCACACAAGTGATGGATTATATATACATACAGAGCCCTTGTCCACAATAAAAAAACAATTGATAATGAATGCACTATACACTGAAATCACACAACCAGTATTATGGTAAAGTAAATTAAAACACCCACAGCGCAAACCGGCAGCATCACAAATACACGTCACTTGATCACACCGCCGCCCCACGTACGGTCACACCGAAACATATGAATACCGCGCTCATACTGCATGATGAGACGCAAGCACGGCGCGACGAATGACGATCACCCTCGCTTCGACGCCTCGGTGTACCTGACGACGTGCTCCTCCACCTTGACGTCATCCTCGACGACGACCCCCGCCGCCACCACCTCAGCAACCTCAGCACCACCACCTTCACAGCCACCGCCGTACGCCTCGCCGGCCTCCTCCTCGCCGACGACCCCCTCGACGATGCGCACGTGCTCGGTGACTTTAACCTCCACGTCCTCCACCTCGTCAACCTTCTCCTCATCCTCCTTGCACTCGCGCCGCCGCCTCCTGCAGAGGACGAACAGCAGAGCGGCGAGCAGGCCGAGGCATACGACGCCGACGATCGGGACGACGATGACTATGACGGTGACGTGCGTCGTCGGCGGCGGAGAAGACGGCGGTGTAGTGTAATTGTCTGGGGGCGGGTAGTAGCCTGACGGCGGGAGCGGCGGCGGGTAGTAACCTGACGGCGGTACTGGCGGAGGAACGTAGGGTGCGACTCCTGCCATCAGTTTTTATGCTTATATCGATAAGATAGTTTGTGTGATGGATTAAGAAGAGTGCAAAAGAGGCACGGAGCAAATGCTCCATAGTGCCAGGGGCGGAGCTACGGGGTGGGCCGGGTGGGCCGCGGCCCACCCCCAGTTTTGGCTGCCAAGGCGACGCCCCTTCATTCGTTCCTGAGTCGATCGATCGAGAGAGAGAGAGAGAGAGAGAGAGAGAGAGGAAGCGGTCGGGTGGCGTCAGGCGGGTCGGCGGGGGCTGAGCACTCGTGGCGGTGCAGATCTCCTCTCGCCTCCTCCTCGGTCCTCCCTCTGTCCACTGCGCACGGCTGCTGCCAGCCGCAAGCTCTTGGACGCATTTTGCAGGCTCTTCAACATCTTCGGCAATAAGGAGATGCGAATATGCTACCAGTGTCCTATCTCCTTTCCCTTTGCTGCTTGGTGAATCGATCCGTTTTGTTCGCAAGGCTTTGAGATAGTTTTGGTTCTGCTGCTAGATAAGTAACAAATCATGCGAGTACATTTGGTAGATTTTGGTTCTCAACTGAAATTTCATCTGTACCTTCAGTACATTTAAACTGATGTTTGTGTATTTTCAGTGCCAGATTCAATGAATATAATTCCATTATGACACTGAATCTAATTGCTTGTTATGTGATGAGTAGCCACATTTTGTTTTCAGTTCTTCAGTCTAGCCCACTGTCATAATTGAGTATTGTCTCAACATGTACATTATTGTGTCTATTTTTCATCTTGGCGTCAAACAACTATTTCCTTACACTAATATGTTCAAGGATTGCAAACAGTGTCAATATAGAATTGCTTCCCGGAGTTAACATAGTTCAGTGTTATTTTGCAATTGAGCTGTGGAGTAGATTTATTTCATGTAACTTGTATTTACCATTTTATTAAGCTCTTGAATTTAATTGCAAGTTGGCTCTTTAAATTTGTTGTGTAGCAAAAAAAAAAAAAATCGTCGAAATCTGTTGTGTCACCAAAAAAAAAAAAAATCACCGGCCCACCCTCGCTTTGAAACCTAGCTCCGCCACTGCATAGTGCTACTTATATAGGGTGGAGATGGAGTTGTGAGTCTTGTGACACAGCTTGGGCTTGGTCAAACTAGCAGTAGTGCAAGGAACAGCTAATTGCACCAGAAGAGAAGAAGCTGCTCTATGATGACACGCAACCATGCATGCACCCATTTTAGAGTATACTCGAGTTAATACCTGTAACGAAGTACAGTGGACAAATAAACATTTATATTCCACTTGCTATACATGTATACTATGTTTATTCATAAATATCTGGCATGTATATAGTGGTTGAGAGATGTGATTAGGTCTCACACTAGGCATCCCATTCAGTTAGATAGAACTTAACTGAGACCATTCTCGTTGACTATAGATTAATAGCTAACAGTTAGACAAACGTATGCTAAGAAACATGAAGAATAAATCCAGACCATGTAAGCAGGGGATACCCAGATAAGAACCTCCTTATTACGTGCAATAACACGTCATTTATTCTTTTTGCGACGAAAGAATATATGACGTGTTATTGCACGTCATATATTCTGATCACACGGAGAGCGTGATAAGGTTCCTCAACGTAACGTTTAGCTCATTTGATTTAGACTGCCGACGTGAATGCTCCACCAGGCTTGCACTGACTCCTACATTGACCAGCTTATGCAACTTTTTTTATTCACATTTGAGATAGCCGGGTTACTCACTCAACTATGAAGTATTTTATGGCCTCTTGGCCCATGGGAATGGGATAATCTGGTTTGGGCCTAAATTCTAGAATTAACTTGAATTTGATCTGAAACTGTCAGAGACATCTTCATCATGAATGCCAGGATCCAAACATCCAACACTGACTGGGCTATCATTTGACTCAACATCGCGGTGCTCGGCCCCTTGTAGTATGGCCCGTTCAAACGTAGGCCCAATAAAAGCTTGCCCAGCCATCCGGTCCACTTCCATCGAAGGAATTTACATTTCAACAATCAGGTGTATGTGACATTAATTTTGCCAAAGCATCAAACCAGTGGTAATATCTAGGATGTGCCGGCACAGTCTTCGAAGATGCTCATATGGATAGGGTTTGCGTACGTGTGTTCATAGGGGTGAGTGTGCGTGTGTTGTGGGTGTCTGAGTTGTACTCTGTACTCAAAAAAAAAAAAAATCAAACCAGTGGCAGAGCTGGGGGGAGGGCGGGGGCCATGCCCCCCCTAACTTCCGGAATTTCTCAGAGGATGTTCTCCTCACTAGACCATGCTCAGCCCAGCCCTGCAGCAACCGAAGCCAATCGCCCCCCCCCCCTCCCTCTTCCGATGTTTGATGATCCATGGTGCTACACTTCAACAAACTTTTTGCATGTTGAGAAACAGATTACAATGCAAGAAACTATATGGATATAACTCTTGGTTTGTTCTAAAGAGTGTTCGAGGCATTTCCATAATTTATTCATTGTGCAAATATGTCCACGAATTTTATTATATTCTTCAATCAAAGTCATATAATTATTTATGACATTAGGAGTTTAACAATGGAATTTCATATTGTCAGAGAGACCGAACAAGAGAACAACATCCTGACATGCAACCTCTTCTGCTCAGCCATCAAACAATTCATGCTGAATTTATATAGAATTTTTGAAGTGAAATGGATTTATATACAATAGAACACCAAATTCTCCTTTGCCACGCGTTGATGATCCATTTCATGACGAAAAGTCGTATCCACATCCTCAGTTGCCGTTTCATTGCATGCTAATTATCTGTTCCTTTCTTACCAACAACTTAATCCTTCTGGTTCAACTGTTTGACTTTGATTCGAAGAAGTTGATGACATAAATGCAAGCACCATAATGACGCATGTATGATTGAGAAGTATAAAATCGGTTTCAAACGTTTGAAAATATCCAAACCGTTTGTTTCTTTTAGCTAGGGTGTTGCTAGCTTGATGGGCCCCTGCCCGACTAGGTACATCAATGACGAGCCTGTGGCGGCCACGACGTACGTCGTGCACGCCGCGCCGCGCCACGTGTTGACGAGTTGCTTCGTCAGACTGAATGGATAAATGGCCGTCGGCTATCTCAGCATCGCATCACACGCTACTGTTATAATTTTCGTGTGGCCTCTACAAATTCATTTTACGTGTATTTTGACTTTGACTAGTTATGTGCGGTGCTGGCCACAGGAGCCATAAACGCAAGAGGCATGCTTCTCCCTCCCCCCCCCCCCCCCCAGAAATGACGCGGAAATTACATCGCAGCTCACCTGTAAATCTGGAATGATCTAGTTAAGCGTGTGGCTCCGTACGGAATGCACGTCCAGTCGAGAACGAAACTTCCATCTCTCCGTGTATATATACATCTCGCCATTTCATCTTCTTCGTCTTAGACAAGTCTTGATCCATAGTACCTACCTCCCTACGTACGGAGACACAGGCACGACTGCTTATTTAGGTCCCGTTCCACCACCAACCAGGTCGGTCGCGCGCGCCTGATTGTCTCCGTTTGTGTCGACCGCCAACAAGTAGGAGTACAAGCTAAGCCAGCTGCCACGCACGTGTCTGGAAATGGCTGCCATGGTGGCGACGTCCTTGTTCGCGGCTCTGGACAAGGACGGCGACGGCAAGGTGTCCGCGGCCGAGTTGTGTGGCGGCATGGCGGCCGCGCTCGGCGTCGGCGAGAAGGAAGCCGCGACGATCGTCGCGGCGGCGGACGCCGACGGCGACGGCCTCCTTGACCACGAGGAGTTCCTGAGGCTGGCGCGCGAGGCGGAGCAGGCACCGGACGAGGACTGCAGGTCGAGGTGCCTGAAGGTGGCGTTCGGGATGTACGCCGACGCGACAATGACGAAGGCTGCCGCCGGCGACGAGGGTGGAGATGAGCCGCAGCAGCAGTACATCACGCCGGAGAGCCTGAAGCGGATGCTCAGCCAGCTGGGGGCGCCGCAGGCGCAGCTGGGCTTGGAGGAGTGCAAGGCCATGATCTGCAGGTTCGACCTCAACGGCGACGGCGTCCTCTCCTTCGACGAGTTCAGGGTTATGATGCATGACGGTCTCATATGAAACGTGTTACACGTTTTGATACCTGTCGTACATTTTTGATGGTTTGGATACCCATATTGATTGGTTCTAATGGTTGTTTCATTTTCACTTTGCAAATTTTGGAAATGCAATGAATTCGTTGTACAAAGTGCTCTCCACTATCTTCTTTAAATGAATGACAGTGCTCACACCCCAGATTTTTCTTAACAAAAGGTTGTATCAAAATTTTACTGAATTTAAGTATATATTTGTGTAATAAAGTTGGAGTAGAATTACAAAAAAATATTTGTGATGTTATATCAGAAAACAACTTTTGGTGCCCTTTTCAGAAATTACAAAAAAGAAATGACATATTGTTTCAGAAAACAACAACTGTTGTGTCATGACTCCGGTCCCACACGTCAATCTCACACATTGTTTCAGACTGTTGAGTGGGACCGAACACAAAATTGTAGTTTGAGGTCAAAGTTGTTGTAGTTCTATGAAATCGACATCAAAAGTTTTAATTTTCTGATATAATGACACAAATAGTTGTATTTTGTGAAATTTAAATTTTTTGTAAAAGTTGGTGTTTAAAATATCAAATATTTGTGGTCGAAGTAAGTTGGATGCTGTCAAAATCCAGAAGCCAGAAGTAACCTGACATGATGCTTTTGGCTTCTCGCTTTTAGAAGCATGACTTTTGGATCTCTCAAAAGCCAGTCGGCAAAAGTGGCAAAAACTGAAACAAACACAAGCTTGATAGATGCACCATAATTTTTAAACATATTTTTTTAGATAACGGGGAAAGGTCCCGGCCTTGACCTTCTAAGAGGTCCAACCCCATAAGTCTTAACCATATAGTGTTCTGAACAGAAAAACGAATTTATGGCGCAGTATATATTCCATTGGAGATTTAATGTAAGATGAATGAACAAACGGCCTAACTGAGTTCTAGAGCACATAAACACCACTCACTTTTATGAGGGGGGCGTATTTTCAACTTAAAGCGCTCAAGCTGTTGACTACCTTAAGAAAACACCGATGAAATATTATATTGCTC
Organism: Eragrostis curvula; assembly: GCA_007726485.1. Lineage (NCBI taxonomy): Eukaryota > Viridiplantae > Streptophyta > Magnoliopsida > Poales > Poaceae > Eragrostis > Eragrostis curvula. The sequence goes on from RWGY01000611.1 coordinate 18,728, forward strand.
TAGCAAAACATGAAAGCAATTCAATTGTTCACGATGAAGTAAACAGCAAAATATTTTATTGCAAAGTTGGGTATATGATCTCAATGTCAACTACAAATATACAAAAGTATAGAGCCAGGTGAGATCCATTGTGTTACTATTAGAACTTTAAGAGTGGTACGAAACACCATCTCATCTGGTTCAATTGTTCAGCAGTCTAAACTATTTGTGCATGTACACTGATCAGTCAGTGTTTGCCAAAACTGCACAGAGGGATCCCCTACAACAAATGGACAAAAATATTGCTAAAAAACAAAGCATATCAGCATTCAGAGTACAACCTGACCAACTTCAGTGACTGGAACGGTGTCTGCAGCCGCCAATCTCTCTGCTTCTTGCTGAGGGGCCTGCCCTTCCCAGCCTGCTGCCGGTTTATCTTAACATCAGCTATGCCCCAGGTGCACTCGCGTAGATCCATGTCATAGGAGATCAGCCTGAGCACGCCGTCACCTTCTTGAGGTGTGGCAGCCTCATCACTTGTTGTAGTGTATCTGACATACATCGCCCGCTCTTTGAAGCGTTCAAGCTCTTCAGGGACACGAACAACTCTCTCGACGCCAGGGGATGACACCTTCAAAATGATTAATGAAAGTATGACTTAAACCAAGTACAGAAACAGGCACAACCTAAGCGATGTTATTCTTCAAGAGGGTAAAAGTCTTTTTAACTAGTTATATATAATAATTTATGTATACATATGGAACATACCTCCAATGACACGTTCTTAGGTATCTTTCCTGCAGATTCGGCATCATCCAACTTTGCACGATATGCAATTGTGTATGCTTCAATATCATCTATTGTTGGAGAACCATACCTACGTCAAGCACTTAGTAAGAGTTAGTATAAAAATCATGGCACAGAGAAAGAGTTTGATCTGCGAGTGAAGGTTATCCGTTATCTGCAACAGACACTCAATACATTCTAAACTCCTATGCTGCTGCTTGTGAATACAATGCCAATGCCAACCAATGCATATTTTCTATATCTACATTTAAGTATATCAAGCTATAGAGCAAACTTAGTTTTGCAGAAACCCCATTCTGTGAACACATGATTCGTACCACCTCAAAATTGAATGAAAAAAAAAACAATTGGTCAACCCACTACATCACTATCATTTCAAGGCTCCCACAAACTGATATTAACACAGATGACAACAGAACTCTCAAAGCTACTGCATATAGCCGTAATTTGATACATACCTAGTAGACATCTTCTCAATTCGTACTCTGATGGTTAAATTTGCAGCTGTCTTGAAAGCATAAATCTTCAAGTCATCATCAAAAGATGCTGAGACCTGCTCTGCCAGAGCCAATGCTTCCTTGTCCCACCATGTGCCAGCAAGCAATATTCCGCCACCAGCTCCTCCATCTCCAACCTTCATAATTCAAACAAATATGCATTTTCATTGATTAATGTTATACAGAGTAGCCTGTATTTCTCAACAAATCAAAGTAGCCCTTACATAGAGGTCTTGTTCATCATCAGTCTCAAAATCATCTTCAAATGAATAGTCATCGTCGAAACCACCCTCGTCGTCATCCATTGCATCTGCATCGACAGCGAGGTATTACTTTTACTTGTTAAGCTTATGAACTGGAACTGCTAATAGCATTTTTGAGCGGAAGAAATTAACAAACAAAAACATGAATCTTCACATAACACTAATCATTGTTGCGGGTGGTGCTAACCTTTTAAATTAGAAAGAAGTAGGTTCAACATGAAAAGAGCCATACCGAAAAGCAATACAGTCTACTCAAGAACCAATGTCAATTTCTGGCTGTAATAGAATCCATGAACCATGGCTTCATCCGATATGAATAGAGCCCCTGTCTGCGTATTTCGACATTACATATGGTACTGCTGTATTGGGTGCAAATACTCAAGTACCGCACCTCTCTGTGGTATGGATGCTTTTCTAATGAGAGCCTGACTGGTAAAAACGCGTGCCATACCTCATTCGAGCTGGCACATGAATATCTAATATGCAAATTGCAAAATGCTTCTCAGATGGAGCACTCAGATCAAGTGAAGGGCTCTGCTTCCACGGCAGAGGGAGCTAAAAACTCCCAATCGCAAAAGCACAAACAAACATCACTAGAGTTCACAAAACCATTACCATCGTCGTCGTCCTCGAGAAAATCCTCCTCCTCTTCTACCTCGTCGTAACCCTCCATTTCATCAACTACATCATCAGATGGCTCCTGATTCGGCGGCTCGTCGCTGTACCCTTTCTTCTTCTTCTTGGCGAACGGCACCACCGCTTGGGCATTCCGACGAACGCTTGCGGAGCACGGGCGTCCAGGAAATGCGGCGCTTGGCGTCGCAGCAAGGGAAGAGCCGAGCAGAAGAGGAAGTCTTGGCGATGGCTTGATGCTGCTGCCGCAAGGCAAAGCCCCGTGAAGCACCATTCGAGCAACCAAATCCATCGACGCGAGCAAGAATTTGCCGAGCTTGTGCACGGCTGTCTCCTAGTGAGACCAGCCAATTCCCAGACTTATCACTTCGTCAGTAAGCTAACAACAAATACGCTAATAGAAAGTAAAGGCGTCTTCACGAGAAGCCGCCTTCATAATCGCGGCCTTTCCCAATTTGTTCTCTCGATTGGGACGACGGACGGAGTAGGAATTTTTATTGGAAAAAAAATGCAAAACACAATCTAGCGTCGCGATTCGGTCTCTCGCCAATCTCCGACGCGGCGACGCGCCGGAATGCCGCGCGGCCACGGGGGCCACCACCACGCGCTGCCCCGCCGCGGACGCCTCCTCCCGATCGCCGCCGCGGCGGCCGCGCTCCTGCTCCTCGCGCTGCTTGTCCTCCTCCCTACCGCGCCGCCCGGGGGGGCCGCCTCGCTACTGCGCGCGGCCGTCGTGGGCCACCCTTCCCCCGCCTCCTACGCGCGGCCCTGCGCCGACCACCTCGCCCTCTCGCTGAGCCGCCTCAACGCGGCGATATCCTCCTTGGAGTCCGGCGATGTCCCCGCCGCGCTCCACCTCGCGTCCGCCTCCCTCCAGTGCCAATACGACTGCTCCCACCTTCTCTCGCTTCCCGCTTTCCGCTCCCAATCCCTCACGTCTCGCTTCCTCAACTCCCTCACTCCGCGAACCATAACCGCTGCCCCTAAGCCTTCCTCCGCCTCCGCCGCCGCATTCCCGGCGAGGATCCGCCCGGACGCCACCGTCTGCAAGCCGAGTGAAGCAGCAAAGCCGTGCAGCTATTCGACCGTGCAAGCCGCTGTGGATGCTGCGCCCAACTACACTGCTGGCCACTTCGTCATCAAGGTTGCGGCAGGTATATACAATGAAAATGTCGTAATTCCGTATGAGAAGACCAACATTTTGCTGGTGGGTGAGGGGATGGGGGCTACTGTGATCACCGCATCACGGAGCGTGGGGATTGATGGGCTTGGGACTTATGACACTGCAACCGTGGCCGTGATTGGTGATGGCTTCCGTGCGAGGGATATCACATTCGAGAACAGCGCTGGTGCTGGAGCTCATCAGGCAGTGGCGTTCCGGTCGGACAGTGACCGGTCAGTGCTGGAGAATGTAGAGTTCCGAGGGCACCAGGATACACTCTATGCCAGGACGATGCGGCAGTTCTATCGCCGTTGCCATATATTTGGTACAGTGGATTTCATATTTGGGAATTCTGCGGCCATGTTTGAGGAATGCATAATTAAGACCGTGCCACGAGCAGAGGGAGCTCGGAAGACGGCACGCAATGTGGTGGCAGCCAATGGGAGGATTGATCCGGGGCAGACGACAGGGTTTGTGTTCCGGAATTGCACAATAGATGGGAACAAAGAGTTTGTAGAATTGTTTCAGACAAAGCCACAGTCGTACAAACTGTATTTGGGGCGGCCGTGGAAGGAGTATGCCAGGACATTATATGTCAGTTGTTTCTTGGGGACTGTTCTCAGGCCCGAAGGATGGCTTCCATGGCGAGGAGATTTTGCACTCAGGACATTGTATTATGGTGAGTTCGATAGCCGAGGCCCTGGTGCTAACCCCAGAGCTAGGGTTGAGTGGAGCAATCAGACTCCAGAAAAACATGTCAGATTCTATTCAGTGGAGAACTTTATTCAGGGACACGAATGGATTGCATATTAACTAAAGATGAACTGAATGCTTAGATCGGTGATTCTTGCGGCACTTTAACAGTACAATGCGGACTTTTCTAGAACTGAAAATACCTTTACCCATAGTCCTAAGAACCTGAAGATATCTTTATTTCTTGGCATAAAATCCAAAGTGATGTGGTTTCTTTCTCCTTCAACCTACAGCTATACCCTTCTTTTGTATATATGTGTTAGTTGCATGTTTTAGTTAGTCTTCAGTTGCAATTTTGTAATTATATTGCCACTTTCATAGATTTAAAACTGAGAGCCGGTCTGCTGAAGAATATGTAGTTCTTTACTTTGTTACTTTCGGTCGTGTGTTGTTGCTGGCTTACTGTTTTCTCGGTATTTCTTATATTGTCATTTCAAGCTTTATAATGTTCCATTACTCATGAAACATGAATTTGTTTTTGGATGCCAAGGAATATTTCATATATGCGCTAGATCTGTGGGAATATTGAACAGTTGTTTCATCTACTATTAACAGTTACCCAAGTCCTTCAGAACTTTTGTCAGCAGCACTATATTTCTTGGTATCTATTATTTTTCTGCTTATCTTCGGAGTCAGGGGTCAACAAACGGAACTTATCTGGTGGGTTTTCTTGTGAAGTATGTTTGGCAGTGTACAACTTCAAGATTTTACCAAAATGGGTTCATATTGTTGTTAGATGTATATGTATTCTTGTAGTTTTCCCTTTGTATAAGGGGTTTTGTGCATATTTGCCTACACCTGTACATGTATATATTTGGGCCTATTGCCCCCATAATGAATACAAGTGCTATTCATATCATGGTATTAGAGCCGAATTAGGTCTTCTTTTGCCACGCACGTTGCACTTGCGTGCCTTTTTTTCAATCGATCTTCGTTTTGCTCGATTGATCTTCGTCCCTGGTGCTTGGATCTCCGTCGAGCCGCGTTGTCCTTCATCTCTGGACGCGCTATCCTCGACTCGTCGTCTTCCAGCTGCCTCATCGAGACGCGCCGCCGCTTCCGCCTCTGTCTTCACGGGACGTCCTGCTGTTTCTTCTTCACGGGACGCGGCTCCTTCATCCCCAATCGCCGTGACGTCGTCTGCCGCCGCCGCTATTGCCGGAGTCGTCGCCGGATTCGCCGAATCGATCTTCACCGGCCGGCCTGGATCGATCTCCGTCGGCTCGATTTCATTACGAGCCGGCATCGTCTCGGCTCGGCTTAGCTTGAGTACGGCTCGGCTTAGCTTGAGTACGGCTCGGCTCGTCTTCAATCCGGCTCGGCTCGGCCAGTCGGCTCGGCTCGGAGGACTGCTGTTCTGTTTTCTCTCGGTTGGCTTCTCGCGCGACTTTCTTGTCGCGTTCATCTGCCAGAGGAACTTTTCAGCAGGGCACTCAAAAAAAAAAAAAAAACTGCTGCTTGCGCCGCTTCTCTTCTGCGCTCTCGCCGTCGACCGCCGCTGCTTCATTTGCGCTCTCGCCGTCGACATGGCTCCTTCGACTACATCTGGAGGTGTTGCTGTTCTTCGCTGCCCGGTGCTTTTCAATGGCACCAACTATCGTGACTGGGTTCCTCGTCTTCGGATTCATATGCGAGGTCTGCGTCTTTGGGAGTTTCTTACTGGCGAGCTGCCTTGTCCACCTCGCCCTACTGCTCCTGTGCCGCTTGTGCTTCCAGTGAAGCCTACCCTATCTGCGACAGCTACTGATGAGGAGACCAAGCAGTTTGACAAGTTGCTTGCTGATTATGATGCTAGTGTTGAGAAGTTGCAGGCTGATTATGATGATCTTATGGCCTCTTATGAGTCACAGTATGCTACCTACAGGGTCTGGATTGATGAGGATGCTCGAGCTGCTTCTATTCTTGTTGCTAGCATGGAGGATCAGTTTTCTGCTGATATTGTTGAGTTTGAGTATGCACATCAGATGTGGGCCTTTCTTCGTGAGCGTTATGAGCCTACTGGACAGTCCACTTTTCTTGCTGCCGTTCGTGAGGAGCAGCTTGTTCGACAGGGTGATGGCACAGTTGATGATTTCTATGGTCAGATATCTGCTATTTGGCGTCAGATTGACACTCTTGGCCCTCATTTGTCTCCCAGCACTTGTCAGTCATGCCAGAGTCAGAAGAAGTTTCTGGAGATACGTCGTACTTATGACTTCTTGACTCGGCTTCGTGATGAGTTTGAGCCACGCCGTGCTCAGTTGCTTGCTCGTCACCCTTGTGTTACTATGATGGAGGCTCTTGCTGAGGTTCGTAGTGAGGAGACTCGTCTTCATACTGCTGGTCTGTTACAGTACTCTTCAGTGTTGGCTGCTCGCTCTTCGCCGTCGGCTCCTCGTTCTCCTCTGTCTCCAGCTGCTACTCCTCCTGTGGTGCCTTCCTCCATGGCGCCTTCTTCTGGGAGTCGGACTAGTGCTCTTCAGTGTGATCATTGTGGTAAAGAGGGTCATGTGGAGGCTTATTGTTTCAAGAAGAGGAAGGAACAGCGTGCTCGTTCTCGTCGGTTTTCACAGGGTGCTGCTAGCCCTAGTACTGGAGGTTCTCAGAGGGGTTCTACAGGTTCAGACACACAGGAGATCATCAGGTTGCTCGGTCGCCTCGTTGCCTCTCCGTCACCAGGAGCTGCTGGTTCTGTGACTCAGCCCTCTGCACCGACTGGTACTGCTGCTGCTTCTCAGTCTTCCCTTGCGGGATCTCGCTCTCCTACTCCAGGTACTTGTCCGTGGGTTCTTGATTCTGGTGCTTCTTTTCATATGACTCCATATCGCTCCTGTCTTTCTTCCATGGTTTCTTCGCCTAGTTCTCATTTTGTTCATACAGCTGATGGATCTCCTCTTTCTGTTGTTGGGAAGGGCACTCTTTTATCTGACTCTTTTTCCGTTCCTGATGTCTCTTGTGTTCCTGATTTGACCATGCAGCTTATGTCAGCCGGCCAAATTACTGATTATGATTGTCGTGTGATTCTTGATCCTGATTTTTGTTATGTTCAGGATCGTTGCACGGGTCAGGTGATTGGCACTGGCCCCCGGCGCCGTGATTCACAGCGTCTTTGGGAGCTTGACTGGCTACATCTTCCTTCCGCTGCGTCTGCCGGTCTTGTTGGCTCCGCCTTTGCTGCTTCGTCGACCTCGTCTTTTGCTCAGTGGCATCATCGCTTGGGTCATATCTGTGGCTCTCGATTGTCGTCTTTGATTCGTCGTGGTCTTTTAGGGTCTGTTTCAGGTCATGAGTCTTTAGCTCAGTGTCAAGGATGTAGGTTAGGCAAGCAGATACAGCTTCCCTACCATTCTAGTGAGTCAGTGTCACAGCGTCCTTTTGATCTTGTTCATTCAGATGTATGGGGTCCTGCTCCCTTTGTTTCTACAGGGGGACAACGATATTATATAATTTTTATAGATGATTTTTCTCGCCACACATGGATTTATTTTATGAAACATCGTAGTGAGACTTTATCCATCTATAAGACTTTTACTGCTATGATTCGTGCTCATTTTGACACTTCTATTCGTGTCTTTCGTGCCGACTCCGCAGGAGAGTATCTTTCTGGAGCTCTTCGTCAGGTTCTTTCTGAGCAAGGCACCCTTGCTCAGTTTTCATGCCCTGGTGCTCATGCCCAGAATGGTGTCGCTGAGCGCAAGCATCGTCATCTTCTTGAGACTGCTCGTGCTCTTATGATTGCTTCTTCTGTTCCTCCTCATTTTTGGGCTGAAGCTGTTTCTACTGCCAACTTTTTGGTTAATATTCAGCCTTCGTCAGCTATTCATGGAGGGATTCCTTATGAGCGTCTTTGCGGCAAGTTACCTGATTATTCCAGCCTTCGTCTTTTTGGTTGTGTATGCTATGTGCTTCTTGCACCTCGCGAGCGCACTAAGCTGACCGCTCAGTCCGTTGAGTGTGTTTTTCTAGGTTATAGTGCTGAGCATAAGGGATATCGGTGTTGGGATCCTGTTGGTCGACGGATGCGGATTTCTCGAGATGTTGTTTTTGACGAGTCACGTCCTTACTATCCTCGTCCATCTTCAGACACCTCTTCTGCATCTTTAGTTGATCCACTTTCTTTCTTGACTTTGCCTGATGTCTCTATTGTCAGTCCTCGTCTGGTGCCTCCTCCGCAGGTACCCTCTCCTTTTGTGCCTTCTTCATTGGCACCGACACCTTCCCCTGTGGTGTCTTCTTCACCCGTGCCTTCTGGACAGTCTTCTACGGGTCCTTCTTTTATGGCCCCTGACTATTCTTTGAAGCCACCGGTGACGCAGGTCTATACTCGACGTGCTCCGGCATTCTCTGATGTGTCATCTTCTTCTGATGAGCCTTCCACTCCCGATAGGCCTTCTTCTATGCTTGACACATCTTCTTCAGAAGATCTTTCTCCCGAGCAGCTTATCAGACGTGGTGCTCGTATTCGTCAGCGTCCTGATTTTTTCTCTCCTTCTGCCTATTCTACTACGGTTCTTTCTGAACCTATCTCTTATCGTGATGCTATTCTTCATCAGAAGTGGCAGCATGCTATGGCAGAGGAGATTGCTGCTCTTGAGCGTACAGGCACATGGGATCTTGTTCCTCTTCCTGCACGTGTTCGCCCTATTACCTGTAAGTGGGTCTATAAGGTTAAGACCCGCTCTGATGGTTCTCTTGAGCGCTATAAGGCTCGTCTTGTTGCTCGCGGTTTTCAGCAGGAGCATGGCCGTGACTATGATGAGACCTTTGCGCCTGTTGCTCACATGACCACTGTTCGCACCCTTCTTGCTGTGGCCTCTGTTCGTGAGTGGTCCATCTCTCAGCTTGACGTCAAGAATGCCTTTCTTAATGGTGAGTTGCATGAGGAGGTGTATATGCGTCCTCCACCTGGGTATTCTGTTCCTGAGGGCATGGTTTGTCGTCTTCGTCGCTCACTTTATGGCCTTAAGCAGGCTCCTCGTGCTTGGTTTCAGCGCTTTGCCTCTGTGGTCACTGCCGCTGGCTTTTCTGCCAGTAATCATGATCCTGCGTTGTTTGTCCATATTTCTCCTCGTGGTCGGACTCTTCTTCTTCTTTATGTTGATGATATGATCATTACAGGAGATGATTCGGAGTATATAGCCTTTGTTAAGGCGCGTCTCAGTGAGCAGTTTTTGATGTCTGATCTTGGTCCTCTTCGTTACTTCCTTGGGATTGAGATTTCCTCTACACCTGAGGGGTTTTATCTATCCCAAGAAAAGTACATTCATGACCTTCTTGATCGTGCTTCTCTCACTGATCGTCGGACTGTTGAGACTCCCATGGAGCTCAATGTTCATCTTCGCGCCACTGATGGTGAGCCTCTCACTGATCCTACTCGATATCGTCATATTGTGGGGAGTCTTGTTTATCTTGGTGTTACTCGTCCTGATATCTCGCATTCTGTGCATATCCTTAGTCAGTTTGTCTCAGCTCCTACCCAGCTCCACTATACTCACTTGCTTCGTGTCTTGCGTTATCTTCGTGGGACTATATCTCGTCGCTTGTTTTTTCCACGCTCTAGCTCTTTACAGCTTCAGGCATATTGTGATGCTACCTGGGCTAGTGATTCCTCTGATCGTCGATCTCTTTCTGCTTTTTGTGTGTTTCTTGGTGGTTCTCTCATTGCTTGGAAGACTAAGAAGCAGACAGCAGTTTCTCGTTCGAGTGCAGAGGCTGAGTTGCGTGCTATGGCTCTTGTGACAGCAGAGGTTACTTGGTTGCGGTGGTTGCTTGAGGATTTTGGTGTTTCTGTTTCTACGCCGACTCCTCTTTTATCTGACAGTACAGGTGCTATTAGTATGGCTCGTGATCCGGTGAAGCATGAGCTCAGTAAGCATGTTGGTGTTGATGCTTTTTATACACGAGCGCAGGTACAGGATGGTATTGTTGCTCCTCAGTATGTGCCTTCAGAGATTCAGTTGGCTGATTTTTTTACAAAGGCACAAACTGGTGTTCGACACAGGTTCTATCTCTCCAAACTCAGTGTTATTGATCCACCCTGAGTTTGAGGGGGGGTGTTAGATGTATATGTATTCTTGTAGTTTTCCCTTTGTATAAGGGGTTTTGTGCATATTTGCCTACACCTGTACATGTATATATTTAGGCCTATTGCCCCCATAATGAATACAAGTGCTATTCATATCAATTGTGAAACGAACAACATTTATCAAACCATTTGATCTCTAACCAAAAAGGGGGGGAAATGATACATGAATTCGGAAATTTAAATAAGGAAAAAGCATGTCGGTTGTTCAGAAGGCAACGAAACCAATGTGATATTCTGTTATCACTTAGCAAGCACATCACTAACATGTACTAGTTCTCTGTTGAGAGTCTTGACTGACTGCCTGAGCAGCAGTACGGTACCAGATAGCAGAGCTACAAGTAAAAGGTGCCTACGAGTTTGGTGTAAATGTGGTATAAGCTGTTTCCTTTGATATGTTTTGCTTCTCTTGTGCCACAATTCCTCAGAGCACATATTTCGCCTTGCATCATGGTCATTCATGGATGCTCATTCCACGGTGCCCATAACAGAAGTTTGCTTTTTGCTCAGTGGCATGGACGCATGAAAATTAGAGAAAATTTGCGAAGGTGTACTAAAAGCCGCATAATAACCTTGCGTACTTTCAGGGCCCGATGTGATCTGTAAGACGGAGAAATTAAAAATGTCAAGCATTTGCCTGTCATGACTCATGAGAACTTCGGTGTGCAGATTCAGAACAGGTGGAGGGTAGCAGCAGCAGTGACTGCAATGACGCAGAAAATGAACTTCCATTAACACTACATTTTTCAGAGATGTCGGACAGTAATTCTCGGATCCTTTCTATGCACTGTTGACTGTCCTTCATGATTTTTATGCTCTAAACTTGTGTGTCTGCGTTTTTTAGCTGAAGAAGATATGTTTACACTGCGAATTGTTTGCTGTCATTTAAACTTACTGATTTGGACTGATCAGTTACTCGATGAACCCATTTGATTTGACAAAGAGTTCCGCATGTACAATTTGTAACGCAGCATCAAATCAAGTAAGCACACCTTCAGTAGTGCTACGCTTCAGAATCTAATGAACTCGAGTACTGGAGTACTCCTTATGGACGACAAGTGCCAGGAGTCTAGGATGACGTAGTCGGACCTTCATGTATGTGAAGCTATTCCTTTTGGACGATGAGTGTAATCTATGAAAGGGGTCTTGGCCTAGTGGTTGAGGAACCAAGTTCAGCATAGATCAAGTCAAATTCAAGTATTTAGACTACAATATGGAAGATCACGAGATAACTGACTAGAACTTCCTAGGCTGCATGGGTTCTAGCTGCCTACCACACACACACACACAACTTGCAACCTCGTTGTTTGTTATTGGCATAGTTCATTCTTTGTTCCAGTTTCCCTTAATTGTTGAGAACCTTTAGTTAATATATGGACACATCAATTCGCCTGTTGCAGCAAATCATCCTTTTTTACAGAATACCAATGTCCAAAACTGATCATGCCAATATTTTGGTTGTTTCCCAAACATTATTGAGCTCTGAAGTCACATTTATGTTTGTAGTTTTTTGCTGATCCAAATTTTGTTTTTTGTGCAGTTTGTCGTTTGCTGGTGTTGCAAAGGAAAAGCCAAGCCCCTGTTTGTTTGCTTCAGATTGTGCACAATTTGAATTGTAGATTATGGACCCCACAAGCTGGGTCGCGAAAGCTGATAGTATTTGGTTGATGTAGATTTTGAAATGATTTTGAGGAGGCATGCTCACAATTTAGAAGCATCTCAATGATCTCATGGGTGGAGTATGAAGTAAATCCATTTATTTCCACAATCCGAAACAAACAGGCCCAGCTGTGAGCACCATCCGTTGAACAGAGAGCCAGCAGGTCTTTAATCCAACATTGGAAGGAGCAGCAAATTAAGCATGCCTGCATGCATTGATGGCTGCTATTCGAATTCCACCCGTTTAGCTCCCACCAACATTCTTAAATATCATTAAGCGAGTTTTATCTTCCCCAAGCAGGCTCCTGGCATCCTCGCCGTGTTATATACTCTGAGCCATTCTCTGGATCACATAATTCATTCACTTTCTTTGCTGGAGCAAGGGAAAGGGTAAGGTTAGTATCGCTGTTTTATTTGTTAGCGAAAGAGTTATGCAAGCTTGTAGCGTGATCCTCATTGGCCAAGTTTGCTTCTTCTCAGTTGATCGGACGGGAAGCACCATGGCGGCGGACGGCAGCGGCGACAACCCCGTTGCGGCGCTCATCATCTGGGAGGACCTGCCGGAGGCGCTCATCATCTGGGAGATCCTCGTCCGCCTGCCGCCGGAGGACGTCTTCCGCTGCCGCGCCGTCCGCAGGTCGTGGCGCCACGCCACCTCCACCCGAGACTTCCTCCTCGCCAACCACCGCCGCCAGCCGGTGCTCCCCATCCTCAACCTCTACGAGGCCATTGACCTCGACGCCGAGGGCACCATCGGCATCGATCACGACGACCCCCACTTCGTCGTCTTCTGCGGCGGCGGCGAGCTCCGGCCCGTGGTCCGGTACGCCGCCCCCGGCATGGACTGCCTCGCGCTCCACGGCGCCATTGACGGCCTCCTCCTCGTGTCGAGCACGGGGATGAACGCGATCTGGAGGCGCTTCTACCTCTGCAACCCAGCCACTTGCCGCTGCGCTCCCGTCCGCCAGCTTTTCGAACACAAGCTTGGCAGGCCATGCTTCAGCACTCACGTGGTCGGCTTCTACCAGCACCAGCCGTCCGGCGAGTACCGTGTGCTGTACTGGTTGCGCCCGGAATCTGACGACGGCGGCGGCGCACCTGTGTACTATGTTCTCACGGTGGAGAATGGCGGCGAGCCGAGGTGCATCGGCCGCCTGGGCGCGGCAACGTCGCCGTCGGCGGCACAGTTGTTGGCAACAGGGCTGCCGTGTTCCGCGGATCACCCACCGGTCCTCTACCGGGGGTGCCTGTACTGGGGCCGGCATGATTTGATCGACGACGACGACGAAACCTTGGAGGTCTACAGACACATCCCGGTGTTCGATGTGGTGACCGAGAAATTCCGGTGGATGCGCCGCCCCTTCCATTTGTTCCATTGGACGTCGCTGTTGGAGATGAACAACGCCGACGGCACGATCGGTCTTGGCCTCTGCGGCAGTAGGGAGGGTCCCGTGATCGAATTTTGGGTTCTGGAGGACTACGATGCTGAGATTTGGTCCTTTAAACGATGGATAAACTTGGAGGCGCTGACGCAGACGCCGGCGCCGCCGGTTGATCGGTTGGCGCTGTTCTGCACGCCTGCGAGGGTGGTCGTGTTCAACGAGCGTGAGGTGCTGATCTCGATCCTCGGGCGTGTGCTGCAGTGCGATGTCCATGGCAACTTCTTAGGTCTTTTGGAATGCGGCGGTCGACTATGCCACATCACTGGCCATTCTCTCCGGGAGAGCATTCTTCAGCATCCTTTCTTTGAGATGCAGGAAGAGATTGCTGTGAACGAAAACGACAACATGCCCATGCCCTTCCTCCTTGCTGTGTAGGGATACAACGCAGAGTGCCTCTTGCCCTGATGGTTTGATTATAGATCTTGCAATATGAGCAACATTAATTGTAGCAATATTCTTTTCTTGTTGCAGCGAGTTTCCATATACTATTGTAGCCTCTTTTCAGATATCCTGCTATGTGAACTTATTTATGCTACGAACCAATATATGCACTGTGCAATGTCTGTATTTGGGTTAAAGATTTTTTGTTTCTCATTCTTTCTGCATTCTGCATCAATATCTCAAAATGAAAGTTTCTATGCTTGCGTTGCTACTGACTAATGGCAATGTGTATATACTTAAAATAAAATTCTCAGTTTTCAAATGGGACCAAGAAAAATAAGCTATATATATTAATCATGTAACATGCTTCCATTACAAAACAATCTCACTAGTGTAAATCTTCTCTTCTCCCTCCTAGCCAACGCTGGGACGTCCCGAGTGGCCAGAGCCGGAGGGCTCCGGGAGCTTCGCTCCTGTCGGCCCGGGATCGAATCCCAGCTGCGGCACGGGCGCTGCAGTGAACAGTATCAGAAATGGTACTGTTCATTGCAGTGTAAAAAAATCCCCTCGCCCTCCCCGGATCAAAGCACATGGTAAAGACTCGCGTCGGAGCTCACAACGGCCAGCTGAGTCCCTGTGTATGGTCGGGGAGGGGGTTCGGGGGTTTTCTCGGCCTGCGTGCCGTCGGGGGCGGTCTTACCCCCGGCAGGTCGAGTTTTTTTCTTCTCCCTCCTACAGAAGACAAGGCTGAAAATATATTCAGTCAGATCAAAAGAACAGAACCAGGCCATTGGTAAGAATGTTGGGGTTTTATAGTGGCAGGAGTTTAATCCCAGATCTGTATCATTTGTGCTACTGAGCACAAGGAAGGTGCCCCGAGTAAGGGACAAGACCGCGATAGGCGAACAGACCATTCAACTCAGGGCATCCATTGGGGTATGGAATGGTACGATGAAAAGGATCCTCTTGAGCTTCTTTACATGAAGAGAGCCAAGGCATCCATATGGACTTCCAGGAACTGGGATCTGACAGACTGACAGCAGCCTTACCTTTAAGAGCGGCCTCCTTTGCCGTAGATGTTGCTGCGGTACCAGAGAAGAAGAAACTTCCTTTAGGAAACCTGAGAGCGGACCTGTGCAATTGTACAAACCGTTCCTCTTTGAAATCATAGCTTCCTACCTAAGAAACAAATATACAGATTATTGAGTGGGATCATTTAGAATTCAGAGAGTTAAAAGTTCAGAAAAAAAATATCAGTTTACCAACTGCTCTAAGTAAATAGGTCGATTAGGTTTTAACAAGATTTGATTTGACAAGACGAGAAGCTAACGGTTATGGTTTGCGGGTATCCTTCCATTGAGTTCTCTAAAGCGGGAAATACTAAACAGAAGGTTTTCAAAACTATCCCGGGCATGCTCCTCGGTGAGAGCTCGGCTCCTTACACTATCATCATTTCCTGCACAGATCCATCAAAACTATGATTGGCATATCAAAGGTGGTAGGGAAATATTTCAGTGATGTCTAAAAAAAACAGAAAAAGCAAATTCAAAATTCAGGCATGAGTAATGTATAAAGGCTATACTGAGATGAAAATTAGAAAGTAAATATAAATCTTCTGGAAGCAGGAAATTGACCGAGCATATACCCCCGTCTATCAAGACATGAATTTGTGCACTAGATTGTATTTTCCAACATAACCATAATTCGAGTTTAGGAATTGCTTGTATTTAACGGGTTACAAAATATTTTTGAATTTAGCCAACAATGAAACTTAATGCGACCATTTTAACTATCCACTCATAAGAGGCCCTAAAACAAATTCCAGTTTGTAACCAAGTGAAAAGAGAGCATGTGTCTCAAAAAAAAAAAGAGAGCATGAGCATCAACCGTTGAAAATAGAGCCAGAGCAGGTCTTTAATCCATATTATTGGAATGAACAACAAATTAAATCATGCCTGCGTGCATTGGTGGCTGCTATTGGAATTCCACCCGTTTACCTCCCGCCAACATTCTTAAATTTCATTAAGCGGCGCCTTTGTCTTCCCCTAGCAGGGCTCCTGGCATCCTCGCCATGTTATATACTGGAGCTATTCTTTTGGATCATATAATTCATTCACTTTGTTAAATGGAGCAGGTGAAAGGGTAATATTAGCTTCGCAGTTTATTTGTTAGCAAAAGAGTTATGCAAGCTAGTGGCGTGATCCTCATTAGCCATGTTTGCTTCTTTCTCAGTTGATCGGACGGAAGCACCATGGCGGCGGACGGCGGCGGCGACAACCCCGTCGTGGTCTCATGCAGGGACCTGCCGGAGGCGATCATCATCTGGGACATCCTCGTCCGCCTGCCGCCGGAGGACGTCTTCCGCTGCCGCGCCGTCCGCAAGTCGTGGCGCCACGCCACCTCCACCCGAGACTTCCTCCTCGCCCACCACCGCCGCCAGCCCGCGCTCCCCATCATCAACCTCTTCGATGACCCGGGTCACCGCGGTGACGCGGGCACCACCATCCGCGTTGAAGACCACCGCCTCGTCGTCTTCGGCGGCGGCGGCCGCGAGCTCCGGCCCCTGGTCCGGTACGCCGCCCCAGCCCGTGACTGCCTCGCGCTCCACGGCGCCCGTGACGGCCTCCTCCTCGTGTCGACCACGGGGCTGAACGCGATCTGGAGGCGCTTCTACCTTTGCAACCCAGCCACTCGCCGCAGCGCTCCAGTCCGCCACCTTCTCGAACCCAGGCCTGGCCGGCCGTGCTTCAGCACTCACGTGGTCGGCTTCTACCAGCACCAGCCGTCCGGCGAGTACCGCGTGATGTACTGGTTCAAGCCGGAATCTGACGACGGAGTTGGCGCACCTGTGTACTATGTTCTCACGGTTTGGAACGGCGGCGAGCCGAGGTGCATCGACCGCCCGGCCGCGGCAACATCGCCGTCGGCTTCGCTGGTGTTGGAAAGGGGGCTGCCCTGTTCTTGTGATCACCCACCGGTCTTCTACGGGGAGTGCCTGCACTGGGAGTTTCATACCCCATTTCTGGAATATGTTGTGCATCATGTATCAGTCTCTGGATCAGTAACTGATACGCACAAGAATACAGATATGATAATCAAAAGCATACTTTGAATTGGTAAATAAGCATAATATCTGATATATAGGACCCTTAGTGGCGGTATGATAAGGAAATATCCAAGTCCAATCAACCAGCTAACGGTGAAGCAGACAGCGGAAACCTTGGCCCAAAGCCACAGGCACCCTTGAGAGGCAGAACCGAAAACACAAACGTCGTCGTCTTCTACGAAGTCTTCTCCTACTAAACCAACAATCGCAAACGCGTGAGTACATAAGGTACTCAGCAAGCCCTACACTACACAAGGGTATATATACATGCATACTTGGTCTTAGCAAGGAGGAGGCTATATGGTTTATTTGCAGCAAAGCCAGCTTTATGCAGGGTTCACTAAAGCAAGACAAGGATTCATAGATAAAACAGGGAATTGATTGTCAATATTTTAGTTGGTTGGCCCTGGGGAGTAAGGGCATTCCCGCCAGTTCCCAAGTTTTAGTTGGGCCTTCTGACCTCAAGGATCATACCGACCCGGCACACTTGCCATCACTTCCAAAACACGGGCTGACTACAACCCACTCACCCACCAAGGAAAGAGAGAGGTGGCTAATCCATACGTGCGTAACAATAATGTGTCATATACCGTGACAACGTCCATCCGGATGAATTTTACACTCTGCAGAGGTTGTACATCTTTCCCCACGGGCTATGCACCCTTTGCAAGGGGGTACATAACGCCTAGTCCCTCTCCTCCGAGTAGTCTCACAATTCCACCACGAAATCACACTCAAGGGCTTGTGACATGAAGGTCACATCTGGCACTGTACATAGGGTACGTCGTGCTCCTGTAACACATAACAGGATCCTGTAACACATACCAGGACAGGCGGCACTCCCGTAACCTATAGCGAGTTCCGCGAGCCGGATCATAGGTACGTATCCCATGTCCTTTTCTTGAGCTTTCGTTGCCTCGACTGACCTCCAGATGGCATTTGCAAGAGTACCAAGAATGTAGGGTAGGTCCTTCCCATAAGGGTTCCGTGGTTGTACGAGAATCATTATGTTAACGGGCGTCAGAACCGGTCCTTATATAGCCGGGCAAGCACCAAATCCCACACTAGGGGCCTATCACACCATCAACAATTCACTAGTGGCCTTGCCCGCAATCCAACCCATCCCATCATCACCGTCACCGTCAACATCATCACCTAACACAGTTGTGCTACTCCCAATCCCAATATATATCACACACACCACCAAACTCATTTAACACAGTTATAAAACATATAAGTGTGTAAGGTGAAGCAATGTAGAAACATTGCAGGGGTCCTAAGCATTCTAGTAGCAAGGTAAAAGTGCCATCATAGAAATGATGAAACTATTCTAGGGTTATCAAGGTGACGGGTAGACAAAGGGTAAACAAGGATTTAGATATTAATGTCTAAGTAACAGACATCAATATCAATAAGCAAGTAGGACCATAGCTACACAATCAGTAAAATAGCAAGTAATGCATAATACTAGAGTAGGCTCTATAGGTGCATTGCAAAATAGTAGGTTCAAACATGATCAAGGAGATGTAGAGCTTGCCTTCACTAATTAGTCTTCTTCTTCACATCCTCGTAATCCGGGTCCTCAGATCCTTCCTAGAAGCTCGTATCTTGACTCCTATGTCGGGGTCGATGTCTTCAAGTCCTTCCTCGAAGCTCGTCCTTGAAACTTGTATCTTTTGGATCTTCCTTGAATTCTTCTAGTTATTCCTCGAATCCCGTGTAAGTTAGCGTATAAAAAGATATCGTATAAACAAACTACCGCAAAGGAAATAAAGATTGAGAAGAACCAGATAAGATCCAATTAACTCCAAAAGAATTGATAGAACATCGAGAAAAGACAAAGGACACAATTTATGCATGATGCATTAGGTTTTACTTTTGGAAGGTATTATTATCTTAAGAGAGGCTATTAGGGACGGTGAATAGAGCACTAGGGCTTTTGATGTAAATGAGAGATGCTAAACCATGATAAATGCATGCGTGCATGTAGGTGGAAAGGGCGTGTGTATGTGTTTTTCGTACACTTGCAACACTAAGTCTTCATATAGGTCGTAACCTATATAAAGGCTCATGCAACAAGCATACCAGTGCAAGGTGTGTCACTTTAATTACTTATAGATTAAGGTTTCTACCTAATGGTGATTAGCCATTAATTACTTACTATATTGATTAATTACTAAGCTTATTCTACTAATTATTTGTCATGAGCTAAGTGCATGACGATGACACGTGTACGTGATTATGCATGGCATGAATGCACGATTGCAAATAAAATATAAGGATCAATCAAACAAGATCAACTAGCAATTGAAATAGCAATGAACAATAAATACAATAAGTTCAAATGTACGTCCACATATAAACATGAGCGATAAATTTAGTGGAGCTTGATAATGATGAGTGGTAACTTGGATTCAAGATTGGTTGAGTGATGGTTGAGCTAGGTTAGACTTGTAGTTGGGTTGCGATAAAAGATATTAGGTTTTTGGTGTGAAATGATACAACAAGATTGGTTAGACTCACGCTAGGCGGTGAATGAGTATTGGCGAAAAGCGATATCGACGCCACATGACTTGCCGTCATGGTAAATAGGATACTAGATTTCGGAGTGATACATCACGAAAGATTTGGTAGGTTTATTGTTAGCTAGTGAGGGTGTACGTGTGACATACAAGGTTAAGGCGGAATGATGTATTGCGATGAGGAGGGTACTAGGATGTGAGGCAAAGAGATATTGCATGATTGGTTAGGTTCAACGCTAAACGATAAAGCGGGTAGCTACAACATGCAAGATTGACGTCGCATAATTTGGCGATATGGAAGAACATCAAAAGAGGGAAGATTATATGGTATTGACGGCTTGCTGGTCCATTCTAGAGCTCCAAGAGTAGTACCAAAGGGTACTACGCGTTTCTACGAGCGCGTGGGCGCAAGAATCGCCCAAAACGGAGCTATGGTGATGAAGTTATAGCTATTCGAAGATTTTAGGGGCTTAGTTGCAATTACAGGAATATACCGAGGGCATATCTATAATTACAGAAAGGTTTTAGGGACTAAAATGTAATTATAGAGAGATCAGGGGCCTCGGTGCAAAAAGACAGGGGCTAAAACATAATTATCAGAAAGTGTAAGGTTGTTTCTGTAAAAAGACAGGATTATCCAAAAGTTCAGGGACTTATCTGTAAAAGTACAGAGGCTGGGATTTTCTGGAATTTTTGGGTTTATTTTTCTATTGAAAAAGACGTGGACCGTGTCCACGGGATCTGTGGACCGGGGCAGGGGTCGTGGTCCACGGGTCCACCGTGGACCGATTACACAGATCTAAGGGGTACGCGTTTTGGAGCGTTGGATGAGGATTGGACGGCTAGGGCTGGTCCGGTGAGGTAGGCGGTGGCCGGAGTCGGACGGGTGCGGCGGCGCCATGCGCAGGACCCGCCGGAGTCGGCTTCCCGGCACTCCGGTGGCCTAAAATCGACGTGGAGGGGCTTGGGAGAGAGCGGAGGAGACGGGGAGTTCACCTCGGGGGCGTGTCGACGTTGCGCGGTGGCCGGGCGCAAGGGCGGCGACGAGATGCGACGGTGAGGCCGCGGTGCTCGACGAAGTAGGGACTCCACTGCTCCTCGTCGAGTTTGTGTGGGTGGCGAAGCTTTGCGGGGTCAAGGCAGAGCCCGCGCGCGCTTGGGGCGGGCAGGACGCGGCTGGGAAGAGGCCGGCGTCGAGGTTGCGCGGCGACGGACGGCGACTCGCGGTGTAGGGGACGCTCCGGTGCTCGCCGAGCTATGCGGAGGGGCGCGTGCGATGCAGCTCAAGCTCGCGAAGCTGGAGCGCGCGCGAAGTGGGCGATGGAAAACTCCACAGTGGCGAATCGACGGTCGCCGGCGATGAGAGGGAGATGGGGAAAAACTCGATTTGGAGCTCGATGTCAGCCGGGGTGAGGTGTTGTGCGTCGGGGAAGGGAGAGGAAGGGCGTGCGCATCGACTCTTATAGCGGGAGGAAGCGAGGGAGGGCGAGAGGGGCGGTCAAGGCCATGGCCTGGTCATCGGTCATGGTCGTCGGTCGCCTGGGCAGCTGGCGACGCGACGCGACGGCAGGGGATGGGCGGCCAGGCTTCTGACGTGGCTTCGGCATGGCTACAGGGTTACGGAGGCGACATGACGAGAGGGGAGTGACGGAGGCGCGGCGTCGGCGGCATGGGCGCCTCTGGCGAGTTGCAGGCCGGCCAGAGGAAGGAGGAGGAGGATGACAAGCGGGACCCGCGTGTCGGTGAGACAGAGAGAGGAGGCAGGCTGGGCTGTGATGTTGGGCCAGACGCTGGGCCGAGGGAGGGGGAAAAGAAAAAGACGAGCTGGGCCGGAATGGAGAGTTTCGGCCCAGGTTAGTTTTAGGAAAGGGAATAGGATTTATTCTTTTTCTAGGAATTTCAAATTTGAATGCATTTCAAATTTGAAAGAGGATAAAATTCGACCAACACTTTGAAAAACTAGAAATCTCCAAAAATGCATATGATGGATTTTCATGCAGGTTTAAATCAAAATTTGTAAAGTTGGCTTGGGATTTAATCTACTTTAATTATGTTTGTTGTAAATTTGAAAGCTCAAACTTTTAGTGAATTTTAAATGAGAAGAAAACACTTGAGCACAAGTTTAATTATTTAGGAAATTTCATATTCCAACTATATTTGAATTATTTTAGTGAATTTTGTTTTGAAAATTCATGGCAAGGTAAGAGTTGGACAAAAATTTAAATTTAGATTGATTTTTATTCCTTTTTATTTGCTTTGAAATTTTGGGGTGTTACAGGGAGCTGCATAATCTGCGTTATGATGTGTTGGCCGTCAGTCACATCCTGGCTTTTGATACGGTGTCCGAGACATTCCGGTGGATGCGCCGCCCAGCCCGTTATTGGGTCCGTCTGACGTTGTTGGAGACGAAAGACGGCGACGGCACGACTGGCCTTTGCCTATGCGGCACCACAGAAGGTCGCGTGATCGAATTTTGGGTCCTGGAGGACTATGAGGCTGAGATATGGTCCCTCAAACACCGGATAAAGTTGGAGGCGCTGGAGCCGTCGCCGTCGCCGCCGGTTTCTCCGTACACGCTTGTATGCTCGAATGTGAAGGTTGCTGTGTTCAACGAGGGTGAGGTGCTGATCTCGGTCGCCGGGCGTGTGCTGCACTGCGACTTCCATGGCAACTTCTTTCGTTTTTTGGAATGCGGCGGTGGACTTTGCTCCATCACTGGCTATTCTCTCCGGGAGAGCATTCTTCGTCATCCTTTCTTTGAGATGCAGGAAGAGATTGCTGTGAACGACATGCCCATGCCCTTCCTCCTTGGTACGGAGTAGGGATATGACGAACTGGTGCTTTGATTAACCTTGCAATATGAACAACATTGTAGCCATATTTAATTACCTCCATTCTTGTTGCAGCGAGTTTCCATATACTATTGTAGCCTCTTTTCAGATATATCCTGCCATGTGAACTTAGTTTATGCTACGAACCAATATATGCACTGTGCAATGTCTGTAGTATTTGGATTAAGCCTTTTTTTCTCATTCTTTCTGCATTCCACATCAAAATCTCAAAAGGCAAGTTTATATGCTTGCGTTGCTACCGACTAATGGCAAGGTGTACTTAAACGAAATTCTCAGTATTCAAATGGGATCCAGAAAAATAAGCTCTGTATATTAATCATGTAATATGCTTCCATTACAAAACAATCTCACTAGTGTAAATCTTCTCTTCTCCCTCAGACAGAAGACAAGGTTGAAAATATATTCAGTCAGACCAAAAGATCAGAACCAGGTCATTGACTCATTGGTAAGAATGTTGGGGTTTTACAGTGGCAAACGTTTAATCCCAGATTCGTGTTGTTTGCGCTACTGAGCCCAAGGAAGGTGCCCCGAGTAAGAGACAGGGCCGCAATAGGGGAACAGACCCTTCAACTTAGGGCATCCGTTGGGCTATGGAATGGTACGATGAAAAGGATCCCTCTTGAGCCTCTTTACATGAAGAGAGCCAAGGCATCCATATGGATCTTTCAGGAACTGGGATCTGACAACAGCCTTACCTATAAGAGCGGCCTCCTTTACCATAGGTGTTGCTTGGGTACCAGAGAAGAAGAATCTTTCTTCAGGAAACCCGAGAGCGGACTTGTGCAATTGTGCAAACTGTTCCTCCTTGAAATCATAGCTTACGACCAAAGAAACAAATATGCAGATTAGTGAGTGGGATCATTTAGAATTCAGAGAGTTAAAAGTTCAGAAAAAAATATCAGTTTACCAACTGCTCTAAGTAAATAGGTCGATTAGGTTTTAACAAGATTTGATTTGACAAGACGAGAAGCTTACGGTTATGTTTTGTGGGTATCCTTCCAGTGAGTTCTCTAAAATGGGAAACACTAAAGAGAAGGTTTTCAAAACTATCTCGGCCATGCTCCTCACTGAGAGCTCGGCTCCTTACACTATCATTATTTCCTGCACAGATCCATCAAAACAATGAAGGCATATCAAAGGTGGTAGGGAAATATTTCAGTGATGTCCAAAAAAAAAATCCAAAATTCAGGCATGAGTAATGTATGTATATATAAAGGCTATACTGAGATGAAAATTAGAAAGTAATATAAAGCTTTTGGAAGTAGGAAATTGAACGAGCTTATACCCCCGTCTATCAAGACATGAATTTGTGCACTAGATTATATTTTCCAACATAACCATAATTCGAGTTTAGGAATTGCTTGTATTTAACGGGTTACAAAATAATTTTGAATTTAGCCAACAATGAAACTTAATGTGACCATTTTAACTATCCACTCATAAGAGGCCCTAAAACAAATTCCAGTTTGTAACCAAGTGAAAAGAGAGCATGAGCATCAACCGTCGAAAATAAATCTTTACCCTTTAGTAATCCTCATTATTGGAATGAGCAACAAATTAAAGCACGTCTGCATGCATTGGTGGCTGCTATTCGAATTCCACCCGTTCACCTCCCACCAACTATCTTAAATTTCATTAAGCGGCTTTATCTTCCCCAAGCAGGGTCTTGGCATCCTCGCCGTGTTATATAGTATACTCGAGCCATTCCCTGGATCATATAATTCACTTTCATTGCTGGAGCAGGTGAAAGGGTAAGGTTAGTTTCGCTGGGTTTTTTTTTTTTTTTTTTTTTTTTGTTAGCAAACAAAAGAGTTATATACAAGCTTGTGGCGAGATCCGGATTGGCCAAGTTTGCTTCTTAATTTCTCAGTTGATCGGACGGGAAGCACCATGGCGGCGGACGGCAGCGGCGACAACACCGTTGCTGCCTCTTGCAAGGACCTGCCGGAGGCGATCATCATCTGGGAGATCCTCGTCCGCCTGCCGCCGGAGGACGTCTTCCGCTGCCGCGCCGTCCGCAGGTCGTGGCGCGACGCCACCTCCACCCGAGACTTCCTCCTCGCCCACCACCGCCGCCAGCCGGCGCTCCCCATCGTCAACCTCTTCGCGGACAGGGAAGGCGGTGGCGTCCGCTCGGCGGAGGACCCCCGCCTCGTCGTCCTCGGCGGCGGCGAGCTCCGGCCTCTGGTCCGGTACGCCGCCCCTGCCAAGAACTGCCTCGCGCTCCACGGCGCCCGTGACGGCCTCCTCCTCGTGTCGAGCACGAGGGTGAACGCGAGCTGGAGGCGCTTCTATCTCTGCTGTAGGAAATAATCCTTGCGTGCATCAATTAGTGATTTACTTTCCTTATTAGTTTTAGCTAAGTATGAGCTGTATTTCCTTTTCAGTAGCTAGACAGCTCGGCTGATTGAGACGCCTTTAATTACTTTCCCTTGTAACAGTCTATATAAGCAGAGGAATAGACCATCGAAAAGCTGCCTCATTTGTAGCACCAAAACAAGACCGTGTCCTGTGTGTTCGCGTGAGTTTTTCTTGTGTGCGTGTGAGTGTTTGGCCAGGTGATCCTCTCCGGCGGCGTGCGCGTCGTATCTCCGGCGAGGTTCCAACAAGTGGCATCAAGAGCAAGGTTGCGAGCCTAGGCGATGGCTGGCGACGGGAAGGACGGCAAGACCGGCGCCAAGGGCGACACCTCCGGCGAGGGCGTGGTGATCCAGCGGGTGATTCGTGAGGTTGGAGGCGGGACTAGCTACCCCGCCCTCACCAAGACCAATTACTCTGATTGGGCGCTCCTGATGAAGGTGAAGCTCAGGGCGCGCGCGCTCTGGAACGTCATCGAGAATGGCGGCGCCGACGTGCAAGAGGAGGCGATGGCGCTTGATGTCTTGTGCAGCGCGGTGCCACCGGAGATGGTGCCGACGCTCGCCAAGAAGGAGACGGCGAAGGAGGCCTGGGACGCGATCGTGACCATGAGGGTCGGGGACGACCGCGTGAAGAAGTCGACGGCGCAGCAGCTGCGCCGGAAATTCGATCTCGCCACGTTCAACGATGGTGAGACCGTCGAGGACTTTGCGCTCCGCCTGGAAGGAATGGCGGCGCATCTCACCACGCTGGGTGACGAAGTGAAGGATGCGGACGTCGTTGCGAAAATTCTTCGCAGCCTTCCGCCTCGCTTCAAGCAGATCGCGCTCGCCATCAAGACGCTGCTGGACGTGTCGACGATGAAGGTCGCCGAACTGACGGGGCGGCTCAAGGAGGCGGAGGAGTCGTTCGATGAGGCACCGGCGTCGTTGCAGCACGAGGGCAAGCTGTACCTCACGGAGGAGGAGTGGGACGCGCGGCGGAAGAAGCGCGAGGCGGACTACGGCGGCGGCGCGAGCAGTGGCTCGACGCGTCGCGGTGGTGGCGGCGGCAGGCGCGGACGCGGTCGAGGGCGTGGCGGTCCCTCGAGCGGGCCGTCGAATTCAAACAAGCCCACCGGCGATGAATGCCGACGCTGCGGGAAGCTGGGCCATTGGGCCCGTGACTGACCGTCGCGGTCCAGGAAGGAGCGAGCCCACGTCGTGCACGAAGATGAGGAGGCCATGCTGCTGTTCGTGAGCGCGACGCCGACAGGCTTACCGGCGACTCCGCCCCCGCATGCTGACTTGTTGCCGCAGGAGGCGGGACAGGCACATGGCGGCGGCGGATCTATGGCGGCGAACGCGCCGCCAGGTGCGCAGATCGAGCTGCGCGAGGAGAAAGTGTTCGCTCACCTTGGAGAAGAGGAGGAGCGCGATGCCAAGACTTGGGTCTTGGACACCGGGGCGACGAACCACATGTCCGGGTCGCGTGCGGCGTTCGCGGACATGGACACGGAGGTGTGCGGTACAGTGCGGTTCGGCGATGACTCAGTGGCGCGGATCGAGGGCCGTGGGACGGTCACGTTCGTGTGCAAGAACGGTGAGCTTCGATCGTTCTCCGGGGTCTACTTCATTCCCCGGCTGACGACGAACATCGTGAGCATCGGACAACTCGACGAGGTCGGGTACAAGGTCGACATCGACTCCGGCGTGATGCGGATACGGGAGCCCGGCGGCCAACTGCTGGCTAAGGTGACACGCGCGGGGAACCGGCTGTACGTGCTCCACATCAAGATGGCACACTCGGTTTGCCTGGCGGTGCGCAGCCGCGGCGACGAGGTGACGTGGCGCTGGCACGAGCGCTTCGGCCATGTTAACATGGCGGCGCTGCGCAAGATGGCTCGGGAGGAGCTTGTGCGCGGGCTGCCAGAGCTCGGGCAGGTGGCGGAGTTGTGCGAGGCGTGCATGGCCGGCAAGCAGAGGCGCACCTCGTTCCCGGCGCTGGCGGAGTACCGTGCACGGCGGCGTCTGGAGTTGGTGCACGGCGATCTCTGTGGACAGATCACGCCGGCGACTCCGAGCGGCAACAAGTATTTCTTGCTGCTCGTCGACGACCTCACCCGGTTCATGTGGGTGGCCATGCTCCCGTCCAAGGACCGTGCGGCGGAGGCGATCAAGGAGATCCAAGCTCGTGCGGAGGGCGAGTCCAAGCTGAAGCTCGGCGTGCTCCGTACTGACCGCGGTGGCGAGTTCAACTTGACGGAGTTCGCAGAGTATTGCGCGACGGAAGGAGTCCACCGCCAGCGCACTGCTGCGTACAGCCCGCAGCAGAACGGCGTCGTCGAACGCCGGAATGGCACGGTGGTGTCGACGGCGAGGAGCATGCTCAAGGCCAAAGGCTTTGGCTTTGGGGCGAGGCGGTGAGCACCGCCGTGTACATCCTCAACCGATGCCCGACAAAGAGCGTGGACGGCATGACACCGTTCGAGGCCTGGCATGGGAAGAAGCCGGCGGTGCACCACCTAAAGACGTTCGGTTGCATCGTCTATGTCCGGAACACGACGCCACATTTGAAGAAGTTGGAGGATCGTGGCCGCAAGATGATTTTCATCGGCTACGAGCGCGGCTCCAAGGCGTACCGCGCGTACGACCCCGTCGCGAAGCGCGTGCATGTGACACGCGACGTGGTGTTCGACGAAGGAGCCCAGTGGGACTGGGGCTCGGAGGCGGTCGGCGGCGAGACGATCGGCGATGACGTGTTCACGGTGGAGTACTCCATCTCCACCCCGGGACCTTCAGTGGCCGAGGGCACTGAGGAGGTTCCTGCAGCTGCGCCGAGGAAGGCGAGTTGACACCGCCGGCATCGCCCCATGCCGGCGGAGGCGCTGGACATGGCGAGGTGGAGTTCTCCTCACCTCCATGTGAGGCTGACGAGCTGCTGGACGCCGACCACGATGACGACGCCCCACTGCGGTTCCGAAGGATCGACAACATCATCGGTCCGGCCTCTCCGCGAGGCTTCGCACCACGTGCATTGGTGGCCGAGAAGCTGCACATGGTGAGCTCAGATGAGCCCGCTTCTTTCACCGAGGCGGAACGCAGCCCGAGCTGGAGGGCGGCGATGATGGAGGAGATGGCGGCGATCGATGATAATGAGACTTGGTCTCTCGCCGATCTACCTCCGGGCCGTCGTGCCATTGGCTTGAAATGGGTCTTCAAGGTGAAGAGGGATGAGCACGGGGCGGTGGCCAAGCACAAGACACGCCTCGTGGTGAAGGGGTACGCGCAGCGGCACGGCATCGACTACGACTCGGTGCGCCTGCTCATCGCCCTCGCGGCGCACGAGGGGTGGGATGTGCACCACATGGACGTCAAATTGGCGTTCTTGAACGGGGACCTGGAGGAAGAGGTCTATGTCGAGCAGCCGGCCGGTTTCGTGGTCGGCGGTAAGGAGCACAAGGTGCTCAAGCTGCGGAAGGCACTGTACGGGCTACATCAAGCGCCGCGTGCATGGAACGCGAAGCTGGACAAGACTCTGGTGGCGCTTGGCTTCACGAGGTGCCCATCGGAGCACGCCGTCTATGTTAGGCGGAACGGCGTGGCGCAGCTGGTGGTCGGTGTGTACGTCGATGACCTTGTGATCACCGGCGCCAGCTGTGACAACATCAAGCGTTTCAAGGGGGAGATGGCAGCGGCGTTCAAGATGAGCGACCTCGGCCTGCTTCACTACTATCTCGGCATTGAGGTGAAGCAGAGCGCGAGCGGGATTTCGCTAAGCCAAGGAGCTTACGCGGCCAAGCTGCTAGAGAGAAGCGGCATGGCAGGGTGCAATTCAGTCCATGCGCCCATGGAACCAAGGCTCAAGATGAGCAAGAAGAGCGAGAAGCCGCCGGTCGATGCTACTGCATACAGAAGCATTGTCGGGAGCCTCAGGTACTTAGTGAACACCCGCCCCGATCTTGCTTTCGCTGTGGGCTATGTGAGTCGGTTTTTGGAGGAGCCGCGTGAGGATCACATGGCTGCAGTGAAGCATATCCTCCGATATGTGGCGGGGACCCAGAATTGGGGACTCTGGTATGGGAGAAAGGAGAAGAAGGAGGCGCTCCTAACAGGGTTCAGTGACAGTGATTTCGCTGGGGACGTCGATGCTAGGAAAAGCACGACGGGAGTGATTTTCTTCCTCGGCAGCAGCCCGATCACCTGGCAATCGAAGAAGCAGAAGGTGGTGGCTCAATCAAGCTGCGAGGCGGAATACATGGCAGCGGCAAATGCTGCTTGTCAGGCACTCTGGCTCAGGCGCGTGCTAGCAGAAATGCAGGGAGCAGCGCAGAGCGTGCCGGTGTTGAGGGTGGACAATAAGTCCGCCATTGCATTAATCAAGAATCCGGTGCTCCATGGACAGTGCAAGCACATTGAGGTGAAGTATCACCTTGTCCGGGAGTCCGCAGAACAGGGCCTGATCAAAGTGGATTTCATTCGAAGTGAAGAACAACTCGGTGACATTCTGACCAAGTCTCTCGGCAAAGTCAAGTTTCATGAGCTGCGTTCCAAGATCGGCCTGATCAATGTTGATAGTGAGCACGGCAAGGCTTAGGAGGAGATTGTAGAAAATAATCCTTGCGTGCATCAATTAGTGATTTACTTTCCTTATTAGTTTTAGCTAAGTATGAGCTGTATTTCCTTTTCAGTAGCTAGACAGCTCGGCTGATTGATACGCCTTTAATTACTTTCCCTTGTAACAGTCTATATAAGCAGAGGAATAGACCATGGAAAAGCTGCCTCATTTGCAGCACCAAAACAAGACCGTGTCCTGTGTGTTCGCGTGAGTTTTTCTTGTGTGCGTGTGAGTGTTTGGCCAGGTGATCCTCTCCGGCGGCGTGCGCGTCGTATCTCCGGCGAGGTTCCAACATCTGCAACCCAGCCGCTCGCCGCTGCGCTCCCGTCCGCCACCTCAATGAACGCAGGCATGGCCGGCCGTACATGAGGACCAACGTGGTCGGCTTCTACCAGCACCCGCCGTCAGGCGAGTACCGTGTGCTGTACTTGTTCAAGCCGGAATCTGACAACGGCGGCGCACCTGTGTACTATGTTCTCACCGTGGGGAACGGCGGCGAGCCGAGGTGCATCGGCAGCCCGGCCGCGGCAGCTCTGCCGTCGTCTAGACGCTGGCTGCCGTACCCGTACTGCTGTGATTACGATGACCCACCGGTCTTCTACCGAGGGTGCCTGCACTGGGAGCTGCATGGTCTGAACGACGACGAAACCTTGACGGTGTTCAATGTGGTGGCCGAGACGTTCCGGCGGATGCGCCGCCCAGACCATTTGGTCCGCTGGACGTCGTTGTTGGGGAAGAACGACAGCGACGGCACGACTAGCCTTTGCCTCTGAGGCAGCGGAGATGGTCGAGTGATCGAATTTTGGGCCCCGGAGGACTACGAGGCTGAGCTCTGGTCCCTCAAGCACCGGATAAACTTAGAGACGCTGTCGCCATCGCCGCCGCTGGTTGATCGGTTTCTGTTCCGCACGCTGGCCGGGGTTGCTGTGTTCAACGAGCTTGAGGTGCTGATCTCGGGCACCGGGCCTGTGCTACACCGCGACGACCATGGCGACTTCTTTGGTCTTTTGGAATGCGGCGGTCAGCTTGGCTCGATCACTTGCCATTATCTCCGACAGAGCATTCTTCAGCACCCTTTCTTTGAGATGCAAGAGGAAATTGCTGTCAACGACGACATGCCCTTCCTTCTTGGTGTGTAAGGAAGGATAGGACACAGCGTGCCTCTTCTCGGTGACCTGATGCTGATGCTTTGCTTGATATGTGCCTCTCTACTCTTGTTGCAGCTAGTGAGTCTCCCTTTGTAGCCTCTCGCACTGATCCTGCGATGTGAACTTAATGTACGCTACAAACCAATTTGAGCCTTCTGTTTCTCACTTTGTCCAAATGGTTTTAGCTCCATCGGTACTTGTAAATAAAATGACAGCTAGCAAAGAGTACTTCCTTATGGTCTGTCCGGTTTTCCACAAGATACAGTACAGATGAAGCTCCAACGGCAATGTTGAGAATCAAATGATCAAGACTGAAAACAGCCCCAACTGTAGCCATATCTGGTAATGAGACGCTAATAAAGCACATATTGCATGATTGATCTCGTTTCCTCTGTTTGTCTTTACAACTAAATCTTAATAGATAATGAGTAATGGCAAGGTGTGCTAAAATAAAAAGAATCAGTTTTCAAATGGGAACCAGAAAAAGAGAACTCTATGTATTGATCATGTAATATGTTTTCATTACATAACAATCTCACTAGTGTAAATCTTATCTCCTCCCTCTCACAGAAGAAGGTTGAAAATATATTCAGTCAGTCAAGAAGATCAGAAAGAGGTCATTGGTAAGAATGTTGGAATTTTAATCCCAGACTCGTGTCATTTGCACTACTGAGCCCAAGGAAGGTGCCCTGAGTAAGGCACTGGACCGCAATAGGAGAACAGACCCTTCAACTCAGGGCACCCTTCGGGGTATGGAATGGTACGATGGAAAGGGTCCCTCTTGAGCCTCTTGACATGAAGAGAGCCAAGGCATCCATATGGATCTTCAAGGAACTGGGACCTGACAGCAGCCTCACCTTTCAGAGCGGCCTCCCTTGCCGTAGGTGTTGCTGGGGTACCAGAGAAGAAGAATCTTTCTTCAGGAAATCCAAGGGCAGATCTGTGCAACTGTGCAAACCGTTCCTCCTTGAAATCATAGCTTACGACCTAAGTAACAAACATGCAGATTAGTGAGTGGGAACATTTAGAACCCACAGAGCTTGAGTTAAAAGTTCAGGAAAAAAAATTCAGTTTGCCAATTACTCTAAGCAAATACTCCCTCCGTTTTTAAATTGTTGTCGCCATTGACTTTTTTTGCTATGTTTGACCATTCGTTTTATTCAAAAAAGTTTGAAAAATATCATATATTTTGTTATGATTTGTTTCATCTCCAAAGTAAGTTTAAACATAATGTATAATTTTGCATATTCGAACATATATTTTGAATAAGACAAATGGTCAAACATAAATAAAAAAGTCAACGGCGACAACAATTTAAAAACGGAGGGAGTAGGTCAATTAGATTTTTTGACACAATTTGATTTGAAAAGAAGAGAAGCTTACGGTTATATTTTGTGGGTATCTTCCAGTGAGTTCCCTGAAGCGGCAAACACTAAACAGAAGGTTTTCAAAACTATCTCGGGCATGCTCCTCAGTGAGCGCTCGGCTCCTTACATTCTCATCATTTCCTGCACAGATTGCAAGCAATGATTAGCATATCAAAGGTCGTAGATAAATCTTTCAGTGATGTCCCGAAAAAAGAAAAGCAAACTCAAAATTCAGGTATGAAGTATGTGTAAAGGCTATACTGAGACGACAATGAGAAATTAATATAGAGCTTCTGGAAGCAAGAAATTGATCGAGCATATACTCCTGAGTATTAAGACATGGGTTTGTGCACTGGATTAAATTTTTCAACATAACCATAATTCAATATTTTAGGAATTGCCTGTTTTTAGCAGGCTATAAAATAAAATTGAATTTAGACAACAATAAAACTTAATATGACCATTTTAACTATCCAGTCACAAGAGGACCTAAAACAAATACCGTTTGTCTTCATAACCAGAATTCAAATCATCATCATACCTCAACAATAATGGAGGCCCTAAAACACACTTGCTGATTGATTTGCATCTGATTAGAGCAACTGAATTTTTAGTTGAATTCAGAACAAATTGCGGTGCTATAATTAGATAACTCAGAACAAGTTGTGCATAGGCATTTTGCTATTGCTATGATTCGATCGCAAGAGCAAGAGGCATACAAGCTAAAAGACTTTCAAATCCCAATGTGCACATAAAAGAGAAGAATGTTCAAACAGCTGAAACTCACCAAACCAGCCTTTCGACTCCGCAATCGCCCAGTAGCTCTGCGCCTCGCTCCTCGGACCAGCATCTCTCCTAGTCTCCCCGCCACTGAACAACAGGAGAGCGTCCTCATCCCTCGCCGCAATGTTCACCCCCTCCTTGATGTGCGCCAAGAACGTGGCCGCCTGGCCATGGTGCTTCTGGTACGGCTCCAAGAACCACGACTCCTCGCTGTCCATCTTCCCGCAGCTCGAGCTGGTGTAAATCGAGTGCCCGGCCACCATGACAAGGTTCTGGAGGCGCGGGAACGGGTACTCCCCGACCTCGCTCGACCACGCACCGCCGCCCGGCGACGTCCTGAACCGGGTCTCGTACACGGACAGGAGGATGAGGACGCCGAGCCCGAAGGAGAGCAGGATTAGCGCGACGGCGACAGGGTGCGCCTCGTAGAAGTACCGCGCCCGCATCAGCGCCGAGCTCACGAGGCCGGGGGCGTCGAGGTGAGAGTTCTTGGGCTTGCGGCCCTTGCGGGAGACCCCGGCCTCGAGGTCGAAGTCGGGGCGAGGGTAGCGGAAGGACTTGGGGCTCCCGGGGAGGCCGTATCCCTGGCTGCTCATCGCGTGCTCAAGAACCCGGCCTCTCACACTTCATCACACGGAAGTCAAATCGAGCTGCTCCTCGCGCCAACTTGCAGCTCAGATCCAAGTCCTGGACCCGAGAAGATGCGGCGAGACGCTGTTTGATGCCAGGTCAATGTCACGGGCGAGCGCGACCGGGCACGGATCCCAGGAGGGAGGCAGCCTGCGAAGACGAAGGATTGGCATCGGTCAGCGCGATAATGAATCGAAGTTGAAGAATTGCTTGAATTGGCAGTAAAGATCTCACTTTTGGGCGCCCCTGTGAGCAAAATGGTGGAAGGAGCCGCGCGCCGGAGGACGGATCTGCGGAGGCGGATGCGAATGGGCGACTCAGGCGACGACGAGACGAGGGAGAGAAGGAGGAAGAGGCAGGCGGGAGAATATGCTGGGGCCGAGGGCGATGCTGCCCGGCGGGACGCGGGGGCGTGGCCGGCCGGCGCTACGGGGGAGGGCGGCGTCGCTCGGTCCGCTGCGCGCTCCGGTCGCGGTCGAGAGAGGCGCGTCGGAGAAGGGAAACTGGGTTCGCAGCTGACTTGGTCCGGCTGGACCATGTCTCGTTAGGGGCAACTTTGGCATTTCAGTTTCGCTACTCAAAAGCGAAAAAATAAATTAAAAAAAAACTGTGACCAAAGAGAATAATGCTAAGAGAATACATTTTTAATTATTTTTTAAACATGCGGATCACGTTTTTCATTAAGAAAAAAGAAAACATTATTTACTACGTAGTCAAAACTAAATCCTCTAAAGAACTTAGCCAAAAACCGACCAAAGAACTAGCAATAAACTACCAATACAAGAGCAAAAGGCAGCGGCGGAGCTCAGTTGAGACAAAGGTAGGCCATGGCCCCCCTGCCTAGCACATATTTGCACTAAATAAACAGTAAATCAGGTATTGTTCACTCGAATTTTTGCTCAGTTACGGAAGCCTCCCCCCCCCCCCCCCCCCCCCCCCCCCCTCTTACTCTTGTCAAAGGGTATAACATATCCTGACAAACCGAAAAAAAACAAAGAAAATCGGGAATAGGCTCCTACACTAAGAAGTAATCCTCTAAGCCTGTCTAGGAGTAAGTAGTTTCCGCAGCTTGGAGGACCCTGTAGCTGCCCAAAAGTTAGACATGTCAACGATTTTCTGCGACAACGCGATTGGTTGGAGTGCTTGAAATTTGAAGACCATGTTGTTCCGTTCATTCCAAAGCCTTGATGCGACCAAAATTAGAAGAATATGTAACTTGCCACTTCTTTGTGTTGTGTTACTTGAGTGCATATCAGGTGCAAACCATGTAAATATTATATGTCAAAAATTTGAAAACTTTTGATGTCAACAATTGGTTCTAGAATTTACATTTAAGTACAAACGTAAATGAATCATCTGGACTGAACCCAAGAACCAACTAATGAAAGTTTTCAGGTTAACGGTTTGCACCTGATATGCACTATGTTACTAATTACCGTCTCAATGCTCGTTGTTGAGGTCAGATACATATATGTCCCTTGCATTGCTCACATTGGACAAAGTCTGCATCTCCAATTTTCTTTAGCAAGTCAATTCCACACATGAACACAATTGGTTAAACTATCGAGAAAAAAGGGTTAATAAATTGAGCAACCTGTCAAGCTTAATTGCCATCACAGCCACATTAAGACCAAAGATGAGTCTTCTCGCCCTTAATTTTTACGTGAAATCCACAAGGAAATCTGCAATCAGCTAGCTGCAGCATCAAGTCCTCCATCTTTTTTTTTATCACAAGTCCTCCATCTGATAATATATACGCTTGACAAAACGTTGCAAATGCCCGAGTTTGGAGAGGGGAAAGAAAAAAAAATTGGGTTTAAAAATGCGGAGCGCACGTATCATGCGCTAGCTATGGCACCGTGAGGTGGAAACCACATGCCCGGGCCGCATCGGACGACCAACACATTGCTAGAGACCGTATGCCATGAAGCCTCATGTTTTTGTGATATACTCGCCTTGAATGGACGCCATGAGCATCCATGTTTTTGTGTTGAAGGCAGTCCAGTGGGCCCAGGCACATTAGTTTGTTGCCTCATTATCCTAGAGTTTTTGTTTGCTAAGCGTGCGTGCCGCACGTGCCACCCTACGGTGCACGCTACCGGTTCGGCTGCCCGCTTTTGAGTCGGATGCCGTATCATTACTGCGCGATACGGTGCTAATCCTTTTGTTCTCCACGACTCCCCGTCCCGTCTGTTCGCTTAGGCCCAGAGTATTATCGGGGTCTGGCCCAGGAAGGATACCTTGGTCGTTTCTGTTTGGGCTTCGGCTGAGAGTTGGGCTGCTGGTATACGCGTCTTTCCTTTAGTTTTTCCTTCTCGACATCCCCCTCCTATACATGGAGGATGACCAGTTCCTCAAAAAAAAAAAAAACATGGAGGATGACCAAGCAGCGTTGGACGTCGTGTTTTGGTTAAAAAAAGCTAGCGGATGACGGATTAGCAGGTATCGAGTTGTAATACTGCAGCCATTAAGCAGCAAAATTAAAAAGGGTGGGAAATTGCCAGGGCGCATGTGTCATGCGCCAGGGGCTGCGGTGGTGGAGATCGACACCGGCGGGCTGGGCTCAAGCCACACGCTCCGTCGTCTCACAACACACCGGTGCGGAGTGAGTCAATCAGACGCCGGCGCGGGCTGAAGCCAGTCGCCTCTGTGGGCGGGGGGAGCTACAGCGGCACACGGCTCCGTCATCCGCACAATTATATGTCACAATTATATGTCCAGAATAATTCCTTGCTAAGGCGTGCGTGCCGCACGCTCGACTTCTGCTCGGTGTCGCGGTATTTTGAGTCGGCTTCGGTTGCCACGGCGCACGATGCGGTACTAATAAACGTAACTAGCGAGTGGACACCGGCCGCACAGCGTATTCTTGAGATGGGCCTGGTACTGCGAGTGCGGCCCGGTAAGGGAAAACGATGTTTTATTAAGAGTGAAGTGTACAGCCGGTCCCTAAACTTGTTCTGCTGTGTCAGTTAGGTTCCTCTACTTAAAAAATACTGATTTAGCATCCTTAAACTAGTTTTAGTGTATCACTTAGGTCCCTCTAGTTATTTCGGGATCCTTAAACTTGTCTGACTATGTCATTTAGGTCCAAATAGACTCAAACCGACCTGACATTTCATATTTGACGGACACATGTTTCATGCAATTGTATTGGTAACAGATTAATGGTGGTTCTCTTTCATTGACATTTTAGTTTTTTTTGCATGACCATCATAAATTAGAATTTCGCATATACTTTTAAACGGTGTAAAATATTAGCCATCATATTTCAGATGTATCCCTAGTTGTATTTTTAGATTTCACATGTACTCGTCCACATTAATAATTTAGTCACTAGTACATAACTTTTGTTTCTTTTCAAAGAGGAATCAAAGTAACCCCCCCCAGCTCTAGATATCAAGCAAACTTACACCTCCAAAGGAAATAAGTATATTGCCCACCGATAAATGTGTATGACGAATTTTAGTTTGTGATGAACATAAAAAAAACAAAAATGTTCAAAGGGACATCGATAAAAGAGTGCTTGTTTATCTGATACACAATTGCATGTAGCGCATTTTCACGTAAGATGCGTCACATCGATGTCGGATCGGTTTGAGCCTCTAGTTGGACTTAAATAACACCGTTGGACAAGTTTAGGAATGCTAATATAAGTAGAGGGACTTAAATGACACACTGAAACAAGTATAAGGATGCTAATATAAGTAGAGGGACTTAAATGATACAGCGAAACAAGTTTAGAGATGTCAAATCAGCATTTTTTAAATAAAGGGACCTAAGTGACACAGTCGAACAAGTTTAGAGACCGGCTGTGTACTTTACTCTTTTATTAATTTTGAGAAGGTTAATTTTCCCCGGTCTTCAAGGCAAATTATACTGTGCTTCGTTGCCCTGAAAATTATAGAATTTCGGGGATCGATTGGAACGCTGTAAATAGGAAAGGGACAGCTAGAAACTGGCGAGAGAGAGAGATAGAGAAGCGGTAACTACCCGCTTACCACTACACAATTTGTACACCCTTGCATTCCTAGCTAGTCTTCAACTCAATCTAGTACACTACGAAAACCTTTTTACAAACTACAGAGAGTGGTGTGACAACCCGAAAACGCAGAACCTGTACAGCACAGCCAGACTGAAACCAAAAAGGCAAGAATATTCACAGAACGGGGAGACCACCTCGCCTCGCCATCGTCACGTCGATTTGAGCCTGTCCAGCCTGAACTTGGCCTGCAAAAAGAAGCGTCAAAAGTTATTGGCATGTTGTGAAACGGTTCAGAAGTAAACAATGTTCTTATCTGTAAAAATGGGTTCAGAAGCATCGCCTAACCATCATTGAGTGGATGTCATCCAGGAGGGGCTGGAGCAGTGGCGCCAGCTTCTCCATCTCATCCTTCGGGACAACACAGTCTTGGTCCATCCCTACGAGCATGCTGGTGAAAACCTGTCTCGGGGATGAGCTTCGTTGCAATCTGTTGTTTGCCAATGTTGTCAGAATTGTGCTAGCTCATCCAGGTTGAATCGACGGGTGCCAAGAAGTATCGGCATTTTCGACAGTAGTATAGTACTCATGCATTAAGATTAACATATCGTATAATTTGTAGCAAAAGAATAAGACAACAATAGGAACATGAAGAATATTTGATGTGAAGCACAACTAGAATGAAGGCACTTGACATCCAGGAGGAAACAAAAGGAAGAACAGTCAAAAGCAATAGATATAGTTTATGTAAGTGATCTGAGTCATGGACTTTCATCATAGCACGCAAAGAGCAAGAAGGAATACATGCAGTTACCTTCAATTACCGTTGACACCTTCAGATTCTAAATGCAAGCTATTCCTACCATGGGAAATGTTCATATTCTATACCTGCAAGAAAATATTTTACACACTGCAATAAATTATCAAATAATTCATAACACAATTCATGTATGATAAAGACATGATTCACAGGTAATAGTAGCTAGCAACAATGTACACCTGAAGTCGACGACACTTCAGGACATACTCTATGATGTATGATTTCAGTTCAAGAGAACACAACTATCGCAAGGCTAAGAAAAACTACTTCTTTAATAGGTATGCTTAAACAATTTGTATAGTAACAATACTAAAATTCCAAATTCCAACATACGGAGCATAGAGAAAGTATAAGAACAATATAATTTTAATACACAAAATATTTGAGGGGCCTGTAAAGTAATTTATGAAAAATAAATACACTATTGCAGTAGATAAGGCCTTCAACATTGGAATGTGTAAGACTAAGCAGCTATGCTAACACTCAATAGTTACAACAAACCATACAACATATTTCAAAGTATGAGATGAGATACAAATCTAAATGTTACTACACTAGCTACCAGATTATAGGCAACATCAAGGCAACCATAATGTAAGTACAAAGCTACATGGACACAGGCTTAAAAAGAAAGCTACATGGACATGTGCAATACTAAACAATTACCAAACTCCATTAATAACAGGGTATAGGGAAAAACAATCATCAAGTGGTGCAATTTAATTCAGTACATAGCCTAGTAACATGTAATGAACTACATCAGTGAAAATAGTTACAGTATAAAATATGGGTGACAAAACAATATTGCAATCCAAGGTAATTCAAAAAAATAACAAATATAGTTAGGAGACAATTAAACTATACTTGATCCTCACTGCAAACGAGAGTGAACTTTTTGCAAATTATAACAAATACTAATAATATTAATGTCTCACATATCTCTAAAGGTGTAACTCAGTTGACCAAAATCCTGGACTGTGAATTATACCATAGGCAAATGAGCATAACAAAGTAAAAATATTGAAATCATAATTTTTTTCCAAAAACCAATTTTAGTACTATGATCATGCCATTGTTACATAGCAATTATTGTAAATTAGATCTTGTCCTCCATTCAAAACTGGCAAAGATAACAAGAACAAGAAGCGACAGAGCATATTGTCAACTTCAACCTGAAAAAAATAATGCGAACAGCTGACCTGAAAAAGATCAGTGCTGCAGCTCCTCTTTAGTCTTCACCTTATCAAACTCCCCGATTAAATGTAGATAAACCTGAAAGAGATTCCTGAAACTTTTAAGGACTGCACAGCTTGTGACAACTTTTTGATAATAGAAGAAGCACAATGAGTTTAACTTGCCTTCTGCACTGTTCTTGAGTTGCTCT
Source organism: Eragrostis curvula (assembly GCA_007726485.1). Lineage (NCBI taxonomy): Eukaryota > Viridiplantae > Streptophyta > Magnoliopsida > Poales > Poaceae > Eragrostis > Eragrostis curvula. The sequence goes on from RWGY01000611.1 coordinate 57,910, forward strand.
CCTGCAGCACACGTGCAAATGTTGGGCCAGAGTAGTCTCACCAAGAGAAGCTATTGGATTAGCTCTTTGAGGACCTAGCAAGGCCCCAAATGCAAAAATCAAACAGACTCTCCCTATTGCCACCCCAATATATGCACAAGTTCCCCAGCACAGCCCTACAGTCCTACACAGACAAAGAAATAATTATCAGAAAAATACAACATGATGACATTGTTTTGTGGATTTTGCATAAGGCAAACCAACGCCAAAATCAAAATGAGCATACATAAATGTTCTAGTGACTAGCACCCTTCATATCCAAGAATGTTTATAATCTGATTCCATCTTGCATCAAAAACATGGTGGAACCAACACTATACATGTATAGTCCAAAATTTTAAATGACGTTTTTGGGAACAACTGTGAAATGGAATGAATCAAAATTCACGCTAACCTTCGCCTGAGAATCTCAAATTTCCATTCATTCTAGGCACCTCACAAATCGCCACACACCTCACTTCAAGGAAATGAACCCGAGCATGGGAAGCGACAGCACCAGAGTATGCTGATAGCAGCCAGGCATGCAAAACACATGTAAAAAGTTTTCATAAGGCTCTATTTGGTTTGTGGAATTGGGAGATCAGAATTGAATAGGACAGGGCTCAATTTCAAATCCATGTGGACATGGAAATGACGTTCCAGTTCACCTATTCTGTTTGGTTGGCTAAAACGGAAATTGGATCACATCTATCTAACACATGTCTTATTAGACAATTAGCAGATCCAATCAGACCACAAGCATTATTGAATGAAATTGGAGGTTAGGGCTCAGATAGGGGTAGCAAACCTGCTGGTCCTTCCTGCTGATCGACGGGAGGAGTCCTGGAGCGGGGTTGCTGCTGCTAGCAATGATTCGGGGGCGAACCTGCTGTTGGTGGCGATGACGGACGGCTGGCGGCGCCCTGCTGCAGTGAGGAGCGGAGGAGGGAAGGAGCCTCGCTGGTGAGACAAGCGGAGGAGGGAGGACTCGGCCCTAGGCGTGGGTGGAGGAAGGAGCTATCCGCCGGCGAGGTCGCCGGTCAACTGGATCCGAAGTGGCAGTAGCAGCGGACTCATCCCCGCGGCTGCGATGCTGGATCTCGTTCCCGCGGCGAAGGCGGCGCTGTACTTCATACCCACGGCCAGGCGAAGCAGGAACCGGAGGGCGCGACCCGCTGCAGCACGCCGGAGGGGAGGAAGAAGGGCCCCGACGGCACAGCAAAATAAAAAAGGGTGGGAAATTGCCAAGGCGCATGTGTCATGCGCCAGGGGCTGCGGTGGTGGAGATTCGACGCCGGCAGGCTGAGCCCAAAGCCACACACGCTCCGTCGTCTCACAACACACCGGTGCGGAGTGAGTCAATCAGACGCCGGCGCGGGCTGAAGCCAGTCGCCTCTGTGGGCGGGGGGAGCTACAGCGGCACACGGCTCCGTCATCCGCACAATTATATGTCCAGAAGAATTCCTTGCTAAGGCGTGCGTGCCGCACGCTCGACTTCCGCTCGGTGTCGCGGTATTTTGAGTCGGCTTCGGTTGCCACGGCGCACGATGCGGTACTAAACGTAACTTGCGAGTGGACACCGACCGCACACAGCGTATTCTTTAGATGGGCCTAGTACTGCGAGTGCGGCCCGGTAAGGGAAAACGACGGCCCAAGACTCAACCTCCTCCCGACGCTATAGGTTGCCCTTGCCGATGTTATTACTGTTTGAGAAGCTTAATTTTCCCGGGTCTTCAAGGCAAATTATACTGTGTTTCGTTGCCCTGAAAATTATAGAACTTTGGGGATCGATTGGAACGCTGATAAATAGGAAAGGGACAACTGGAAACTGGCGAGAGATAGATAGAGAAGCGGTCAACTACACCGCTTACGGCACTACACAATTTGTACACCCTTGCATTCCTATCTAGTCTTCAACTCAATCTAGTACACTACGAAAACCTTTTTACAAACTACAGAGAGTGGTGTGACAACCCGAAAACGCAGAAACCTGTACAGCACAGACAGACTGAAACCAAAGGCATATTCACAGAACGGGGAGATCGCCTCGCCTCGCCTCGCAATCGTCACGTCGACTTGAGCCTGTCCAGCCTGAACTTGGCCTGCGAAACGAAGCAATCAGAAGTTATTGGCATGTGGTAGATAATCATTCCGCTGTAACAGTAAATAATGTTGTTATCTGTAAAAACGAATTCAGAAGCTTCGCCTAACCATCATTGAGTGGACGTCATCCAGGAGGGGCTGAAGCAGTAGCGCGAGCTTCTCGATCTCATCCTTCGGGACGGCGCAGTCTTGGTCCATCCCTACGAGCATGCTGATGAAAACCTTTGTCTCGGGGATGAGCTTCGTTGCAATCTGTTGTTTGCCAAGTTGTCACAATTTATTTTACAGAATTGTGTCAGAATCGGCATTTTCAACAGTAGTATAGTACCCAAAAGTTCAACAATCCATTACAAAAACAAAATTTTCGACAGTAGTATAGTACTTTCCAAACCTTGTACGCCGCCGAGGCGATCCAGCCATGGCATGGCTTGAGAGTGACGTTGTATGCAGCTTCTACATGCTGTGCAAGGCTCTGCTGATCAGAGTCCTCCCTCAGTCTTTGTAACAGTGCAATGGTGAAATCCATCGATCTGGTGACGTCCGGAAAATTGAAAGGAAAAAAAGTACATATGAGAAATGGTATAACAGCAACGAAATTGACAGTAGAAAGCGTTTCTGCATGCTGTACTTATTTACCTGGTAAGCCATAGCACAGCTCTTGAACAACTATCGACCTTCCTTGCAGTGCCATCCTTGACCTCCTTCTCCACTATCTCCGTCAGAGTGGAGTATTTACATGGGTCCAACAAGTACAACTCCTGGAGCCTCTGCAACAGGCATCAGTTGTTAAGATAATTGTCTAAAGCAAAGGCTGTCTAGGTGCAAATTGACAGAGATGAGACAAGAACATCGTCCTGTAAATTCACAAAACTTCCCAAAGATAAACCACAAATTGGGCAAAGGCTAATTAAATTGAATCTTAGCCCCGCTGTTTCTGCATCGCTGCTGCCTGAGATAGTACCATCGACAAAAACTGAACATGGTTATTGCACTCTAACTAGGTTTGATAATCCTACTTCGTAGAACACACAGTCGCCTACAGCAAGCACCATACTAGTGACAGCAACTGTTTGAAGTCTATGAGGTCCTATCATGGAAATCTCATACAAGGACAATCATCACATTCAGTAGCATACTAGGCCATCTCCATCACTACCTTGCCTACAAGTTTTCACCCCTGCAACTTGCCCTCATCTTATCTTAAAGGGGAAAAATGACAAAAATCCTGAGCTTGTCGCAATGACAAACATCACCAAAAAGGGTTAAGAAAAGTTGGCGTCCAGAAATGGCCCAAGGCTGGATGTGACCGGAGCAGTTGGGGGCCTGTGTGCGGCACACGTAAAGGGCCCAGTCACATCCCTTTAGGCGAGAGAAAGAGAAGCAAAGTAATACGAAAACGCTCGAATCAACACAGGGTAGAGATATTTGGATTAGAATCCCTACTCCTATCAACGTTGTCTTACGCTTTACTTCCTTCAATACCGTCGCCGTCTGTGCTCAGCAGTCGAAGAAAGAAATGGAGCGCGCCGGAAAGAGACCGGTTCATGCACACTTCTCCTGGATATGAAGCTGCTTGGACATGGAAGCTGGAACTTAGTTGGAGGTGATTCCTGAACACCTCCGATGCGAAAACATGAAGCTACGGAGCACCGAATCAGATGCCACCAATCTGAAGCACTGATTTTCCGATCAGCAAGATCACATACACTTCAGCTCTCTTTGGAACCCAAGAATGTCAAAAGCGTTTGGAATTTCCACCAGAGATTGACAATCCATTTTCTATAAGAACCGGAAAGGAAAACAAATTGTCTTGTGAACGGGCCCTCGGCTCCCCTAAAAGGCAGCGACCTTTTTTCAATTATTATGTGCGAATTCTCAATGAATTATAGTGGAGTAGAAAAGGTAGCAGACCATGACCAAGGTAACAAATAGCGGATCGCGGGTTGGTAGCGGATTGGTGTTTTGGTAGCGGATTGCGGATAGCGGCCGCTATTGCGGACGCAAAGTTCCAATAGCAAAATTCAATTTATCCTCACAATTTCGGGTTTATGAACCATCTGCCAAAGACATTATGTCTAGTTTAAGGCTGTGAGACTTTGAAGGAGAGTACCCACACCGTTAGTAAATCATAATGCCGGCAAGCAACAACTTAGACAGTCAGATGGTGGCCATGGATTGATGGAGCGGACTGATATTGCGGCATGACACAACACTATTGCGGCTTGATACAACGAAATTGCGGGGCGCTAAACGTAATTGCGGCCGTAAAGTTACAACCTGCTACCTTCGAGACGCTACCTTGATGCGGTAGCGTTAGAGGTCCGCTACCGCAATTACGGCCGCAATTACCAACGCTATTTGTTTCCTTGACCATGACATAGCTCTATTCGGATAAACGGACCCAGTCCTTTTGGTGCCTAGCCGTGTGGTCGGCACGAGACAGGCGCAACCGGCCGCGGAGTGACGCACCCCTCGACAGCAACGTGGACCACACGAACAGTTGAAGACGCGAGGTCTTGCTCCAATTGGATTCAATTTGCAATCTTTTTTGGGTGTTTGCTATCCCATGCAGCCCAGCTGCAGCAGGTAGGGGTCCGATCGAGACATGATGCCTACTAGTATTTCGATACTTGATGGTACTACAACGAGCAGAATTGATCTGGGCGAGAGGAGGACTGGAGGAGTTCTTGTTTACGCACCTCGATGTTGCGTTGGACGTCGAGCCTCAGCACAGCCATGGTCGGGCCGATCTTATCTGCAAGGGGAACATATCGCCGGTGAACAGTCAAGAGAGATAACCAAAGAACGGAGGAGCAGAAACTCAAGAAGTTTCCATGATTGGTAATGGCAACTTGGCAAGAAAATCAAGAAGCACAAGCATGGGAACGAATTCATGCTACAGGTCAGAATAAAGGAGAGGAGCATTCGAATCAAGAACAGGATCACATGACAAGAAGGCAGTCAGTCGATTCAGCTGGCACTCACCGAGCACACGGAGGATGAGGTGTGACAGGCCGAGGAACGGCAGCGTGGGCGGCGGCGAGGCAGTCGCCGGCTTGCCGCCGCCGCTCTTGAGCTTGGCCGTGGAGAGCTCCGCGATGGCAAGCCGTATCTCGGACCACTCCTCCTGAACCTTCTCTTCCTCCTCTTCTTTCTCCTCTTCCACGAGGTCGCCGCCCTGCTCGTCGTCTCCTTTCTCCTCCCTCTCCCCCTCCGGCTTGTCGAGGACTACTCCTTCCTGCTGCAATGGCCCGCCGCTCGCGGCCCTCGCTGCTTCTCCCTCATCTCTCTCCCTCTCCACCATGAGTGCCCTTTGGAAGTCGCACCTCACACCAACGGTAACTAGCTAGGCATGCTCAGCTTATCCTTGTTCAGAGAGAGAGGGAGAGAGTCAAAACCCGTGGCAAGGAAAGATTTGACGAGAGGGGTGTTAATTACCTTCACAAAGTCTACACGGTACCAGGGCTTTGTGAGACTATAATATGCAGGCAGCTAATGCCATGGCCGGAGACAGATAAACTAAGAAGGAGCTCAAATCTTTATCGTGACCTTTCAACGCTAGATGGCACCGTTGGTGAATAGAGTAACTTTGAGCTCGTACGTTCACTTAAAGAAGGAATTGGCCATCCAGGTCCAAACCCGGGAACCATCCTTGTTTGTGCAAACAGATAAATAATAGGCTCGAGTTCAGACGACGAATTCGACCTAACAAAATCGTGATGTGATAGCTGAGTACATATCTCGAACTATATAGGTCAGTAGAGGGCGTCACGGGAACCTAACAAATTTGCAAGATGATAAATCTAGGGAAAAAGAAGTGCAGCGAGCTCGTCTGATCGTCACACTACTTAAGCAATGACGTTTATGGTGTTGCCCGCCTTCTAACGATGTCACTCGCTGTTCTTTAGTATCAGACAACGATGCAGAAGTGACGCCCCAAGGAAAAACAAAAAAAACTTTTTTTTTTCGTCTAAAAGCAGGCGTGAACTATCTTGCCATGCTTGCTCCTTCCTAATGAGTGATGACCCAATAAGATAGTTTTCATGCTTCCTAATGAGTGATGACCCAGGGCGCGTTCGGCGTTTTAAAGGCTAAAATTTAGAGGGGTCTAAACAAAAAGAATCTTATCTTAAATAAACTTCAATTACAAAACTAACTGCAGAACCCCCCCCCTCTAAATCGCGAGACGAATTTAACGAGGGTAGTTAAGCCGTGATTAGACGATATTTACTGTAGCATTACTGTAACATCACTGTAGCAAAACATAGATTAATTAGGCTCATTAGATTCGTCTCGTAAAGATGTACCCATCTGTAAAAAGGTTTTGTCATTAGACTTTATTTAATACTCCTAAATAATAAGATTCTCTTTAGAGCTAAATTTTAGAGGCTCTAAACACACACACCGAACGCGCCCCCAATAAGATAGTTTTCATGCTTGTTGTATATGTATATCTACAAATGCAGTCACCTGTCGTCAGAGAAACAAAGGTTTTACAGTGATGTTCGTAAGCATATATATGTAGTTGTAACAAAATCTAGTGATACAATCACAACATCAGAGAAGCCTTGTCCAACCTTAGCCAACGATTTCCCAGACGAATATAGGAGCGCGGGGCAGTACATGAATAAGGAGAATAAACTACACCTCTGAATAGCTACTTTCTTACTTAGACTTTCTTACCAGTAGAAAAAGAATGATGTCCACAAGTTCATGGCTTAAGAATGATAAGAGAATTAAACGGGCAGTGAAACCTTAATCGATAGAAAAATATGCCCACAGCTTCCTGCTAAAACTGTGTTTTGCTTTAATCAAATCACCCATCTCGTTAGACGCCTTGCGGTTCTGATTTACTCGGTCGTTGGTACAGTAGTTCTAATACCATTACGTTTATCAGAATATCCTCTGGTGATGCCGGTTTGAGCCAGCAGCAGCCGGTAGCAGCAAATGGTTTGTTGAAGAATCGAGTTAAAAGTATAAAATGAGTGATGACGAAATAAAGCTTGCACACATAAAACTCATCTTTCAACGGAAAATACATAACCTCACATGCAATCCTTATTATAAAGGAGAGCTACAGTCAAAAGTCAAATTCAAGAAATCTTTGGGACATCACATGACGATAATGTCTTCATGCATACATAGTACCTTTCAGGGCTTTCATAATCTATAACAGCTTAGCAACACAACAGCCAGCTAAGCAGCTCTTTGGCAGCAGAAGCAGAATGAGCAGCAGCAGCAGCAGAGCGGTAGCAGCGGCGCAGAACAGGCACTCAGACTGGGGAAACAAGGAGCATCCATTTGTTAAAGAGAGCTAATAGTACTGTACATTAGATTGTCAAAACTAAATAATGAAAACTCTATGCCTGAAGTTTCTAGTTCAATAAATGGAACGATAAAAAAATCTTGGACACTATAAATAATTTTTCAAATGAATATTGAATCGAGAAAATTATACAGACCATCTTATAGAACCCATAGTTGGGCATGAAATATGTCAGATGAAAGTTATACAAACACTTGTTTTACAGATCCCACTGTTAGGCATGAAACATGTCAGATGACTTGGCTAGCAGAAATGAATAACTGTAATGCCACTTGAAAGGAACTCATGACCTAGAATGAGTCATTAATTTACAAACTAACTAACTTAACCAATAGTTGTCCAGAACGTAGCCCATTTTTGCAGCAAATAAAAGCAGGCTCACATCATAACTATTACATTTCTCAAGCAGTAAGTTTATCTAACAGGTCACTTGTCATTGTTGCTGAGTTCATGAATCCAAATGCTAATGGAGGATCTTTTTCAGTTAACGAACAGAACTAATCATATATAATTCATTCCACCTGGCGTAGAGTAGAACACAATGAGGCTGATCAAACAGTAGATTACTTTACATATCCACTTGGTGGACGGCAATAACAATTTTAGGGGACCCAACATTACCTAACGTACCACATGACAAAGTTGGTCCACGATGAATATTTGGAGGTATATGTTAATTTACTTAGATGACATAAAATACTCTAATGAAAAAATGGTAATATTAACATTTTGTTTTTTACATTGTTTTAGCAAGATTGTATGGACAGATGGGGTTCAGGTTAATTCTGGGGAGAATTCTCTTTGTGTATTTGGATGCCATGTTTAAAAATTTGAATCTGGATTTGAAGGAAAAAATAATTACTGGGCATAGTTTACTTTACTTTTTCTAACAAAAACTTCAGCTTGCGTATGGATGGTAAAAGCGACAAGCGGGCCGATTGCATTCTCCTCGTTTGAAATCACGGCAAATTTCAACCTTATCACTCATTACCTAGCAGAAAAGATGCAGAAAATATAAGGTTGTTAATTAGCAGCTTGCAAACTAGAAAAAAAATGTCAAAACTCAAAAGGAAAACAAAAAACAAATACAAACCGGTGCGTGCGTCTCGGGGTGTAAAAATCGGCAGGATTCTCTGTTACACATATTCTTCAAGAAGTCCCTACAAACTTCCGCCGAGTTCCTAAAGTCTGCGCAAAAATACACCAGGGTAGTTAATAAAAAATCAATAAAAAATTGACAGTTCAAGAAAGGGCAGAGGCAAATAACAATATCATTATGTGTTATTTACCAGCAAAAGCTCTAGGAGGCGAAGGAGGAGGCCCCATCATAGGAACACCAAGCGGAGGCGGTGGCGGTGGTGGCATGTAAAGCTTGAGGGTCATACAAAGGATACACACCATATTATCAATAATAAACTTGAATTGCGTAATAGCATACAATACAAAACACAAACACTCTTCCATACAAAAAAGGTGCTTCCTTTGTTCACCAATTTATTCCACATTGTAATGGCAAACAAAAAAGAAACATTCTTATTGTAGATCAAACGTGAACAAATGGCAACAAAGGAGTTTAAAGTGTCATGGAGCAATTTTTCCAGTTTTCCCTCACAGGAGTAAATGTGACTCTTTTTAAAAAGAAATTAAACAGGGATTTACTATCTTATAATCATGGGGATTAAATGTGATTCTTCCAAAAGAAATAAAATGGTATCTTCTAAGACTATTCAACAGAAGCACATACCATCTCTGGATACTGAATAGGAACATTGCCCATTGGTGGCATTGGATGCGCTACTGCATGAGAGTACCTACATGATTTGCGTTCGCACCGTCCACGCAAGAAATCTTGGCAAACCTTAAAAAACAGGGAATAGATAAAGATCAGCCAAGAAAACTCTACAAAATATGAGGAGACAGATCAGGGAAATCAGCTACAAATAGATGTCGCTGCATGACAACGGAGTAGAAATTTGAAATCTGAACAGTTTTATGTCATTTTATGTTAGGCTATTTAGTAACAACTAGCTGTAAAGAGGTAATCTTACAATTGCACAATCCTCCACAGACGAATGGTGCAAGAATCGGCACTCATTTGCTGATCTTGAGCATTTTCCACGTGCAAAATCTCTGCATACCTGCTAAGTTTTCATAAAAATATGTTCAGTTTATGGTCCAGAATGCAATACTATACTCAGAGGAAGACCCTATGATGGAATAGATAAATCAGTATAACTTCAACAAAATCCTATGTAAACGCTGTAGATATGAAGCGTGACTTCTACACAGTTGAGCTAGACAGCCCATAGATCGTTGAAGCTTGTTCCATGAGTTCCAAAATGAGCTATACGTGTCAGTGTCACATTAGGTTAAACATGAACCCCAATATCTAATTGTGTTGTCATTTTTATGCACATAACTAAGCCTTAGCAGTTTGTACTGGACAGTAAGGACTTGAAAACATAGATAAGGACCATCAAATGCATGTAGGAGAAAACATAAAAGCTCAGATATGATAAACTTACCATCTTCACCTTTGGGTCTTCCACACCAATTGATTTCAGCAATGACCTACACAGAAGAGACAAGAAAGAGTTGCAATCAAAAGGTTACGCTCAAAAACTCTTCCTCTGTATTCTAATTACAAACCCTACAGCAATCCTACAAGATAAATGTAAGTCATGCTACAAATCAATGAACATTCTAACATAACACTGTTTTGCATCATAAGCAAGCAAAATGCACACCGCACTGTGCATCATTCTTCTCCAAGGTTTCCTCTAACTTAAAAATCCAAATTTTCCTCTTTGATCTCATCCCCCCCCCCCCCCCCCCCCTCCCCCCCTTCTGTCAAGGTGGTGAGGTTCAGTCACTAGTAGGTTGTACCTTTTATCTCAAAGTATTGCTGCTTTGCTTCTGATTTATAGGATTTGATGTGGCACAACTATTCCCCGGTTCTGGCCTAGTAAAGTGTCACGTAAAATACTTGCCCTCCTAAATAATAACAAACATGGCTCCTATCCACCTTTTAAAAACGAAAAAAAAAAAGAAAATAGACCAGAATTTTCAAGGAATAATTCCAGTTTCCACACCCAAACAAAGCATGAAACAAAGCTCTCTCCTGAACCAATCTACCAAGCAGCCTACACGCATCAAATGTGTTGAATCACCCCTAAGAGTCTGACACATGAAACAAAGACACAGTTAAATGCCTGCAAAAACATGTCCATCACATATATAAACTCATATCGATTGCAAGCACCAAAAGTTTTGGAAACTTGCCATACAGTAGGAACACATGGTTGGTAGTTTGCATAAGGCGTAAGCACAAAATTACAGGCAAAGCGTCAGGCAGCGAATTCAAATGCATATACTTCTTAATACCACTCTGCACGAGTGCAGTATAGGTCGGGGAAAAAAAATAATTGGATCAAACAAACATCAATGGGGAGTTATCAGTGCATACTCCTGGATATGGGGAGGCGGATGGTAGTAGCGGCATGTCCTCCCCCGGAAGCAGTTATTCCTCAGAGAATCCGCGCACGCCGTCACCTTGTTTTCCCTGATCAAATTACGAAACCCGCATCAGAACAGCACCAACAATCACAATTCACAAGCGCGCGGGCAGGAGGAGGCGGGATCTCGCTCGTACCTGTCGACGGTGACGGAGTGGTGCGGGTGCGCGAATCTGCACTCTAAGTCGGAGCGGGTGCACCTTTCGCGCAGGTAGTCGCGGCACACCTCGACGGTGAGGTCGTTATGCCGGCGGCGCTTGCTGTCGTGGGGGTACTGCGGGCTACGGCTCCGGCTCCGGTTTCGGCTGCGGCTCCGGCTCCGGCTTCGGCTGCGGCTGCGGCTGCGGCGGCGGCGCGGGGAGCGGGAGCGTGAGCGGGACGCGGAGCGCGTCGGGGAGGGGGAAGGGGAGAGGCGGCGCTTGCGCGGTGGGAGCGGCGGCGACGACGAGAGGGCGGGGGCGGGGGCGGAGGCATCGGCCGGGGCTGGGGCATCGGCGGGCGCAGGCGCGGGAACGGGGGAGTCGGCGGGGGCGGGGGCTGGCACGGGAGCGTCGGCGGCGGCGTCGGAGTTGGTGACGTCGGGGCTAGGGATTTCGGCGGAAGCCATCGTGGGGGTGGCGGTCGGGAGGGGAGGATTGCCTGACAAGTGACAAGACAGGATCTAGGTTTTAAAACCTAATTTGGTACTAGTCTATTGCTAATGCCCCTGCGAGATTCAAACAGTGTAAAGATGCCAAAAATTTGTGGAATTTCAGCGTTGCAAATAGGGTTTCGAATTTTTATAGTTGTGTGGAATGTTTTCCCCTAGGGATATAAGTTGAAGTTCACGTAAATCTTTCAAAGCTTCAAAACGATTGACTATACTAAACCCGACCGCAAGGTAATTAGCATGTGCTCGATAATTTGTTTCAAGTCAATCTTGAAAAGATTGCAACTCAATTTTAAGGAGTCTATTTGATTTTGAGAAATTTCAATTTAAATTTAAAATTTTCAACTCGAATTTGAAAAGTCTTAATTCAAAATTGGTTACCTTCTCCAGCTAGTGATGCTCTGTAGCTTTCCTCCATGAGCACGGGTTGGACCACCTACTACCTACTCCCTCCGTTTTTAAATTGTTGTCGTCATTGACTTTTTTATTTACGTTTGACCGTTCGTCTTATTCAAAATAGTTGTTCGAATATGCAAAATTATAAGTTAGGTTCAAACTTACTTTGAAGATAAAACAAATCATCACAAAATATATGATATTTTTAAAACTTTTTTGAATAAGACGAATGGTCAAAGATAGCAAAAAAAGTCAATGGTGACAACAATTTAAAAACGGAGGGAGTACTCCTCAAGAGGCACAAAGTAACACCTGGGGGGGGGGGGGGGGGGGGTCTCATGGCAGCACGAGGACATGGAGCTTCGGAGGCAGACAACGCAAAGAAAGCGAGATCCAGATGTGAGCGGCACCAAGAAGACAGGGCTATGGAAGCATGTGGTGGCGACGCAAGGAGAGGGAGGGAGCTCTAGCGGTGGACAGCTTGGCAAGGAGTGCTGACGGCGCTCGGCGCAAGGAGCCTCGATCTAGATCTAAATACGGACACAAGCGAGGGTTGAGATTGTGGGACTCGTGTGGAAATGAGTTGTTTCAATAAAAGGGAAAAGAGAAGTAAAATAGACAGGTGGTTTTTAACTTTTCTCGAGATGTCATCTAGGTCTACAAAGTCTTATACATTCAGATCCCTAAGGTGATCAAACGTGTCATTCATATGTAAATATGAAAAATTCCCCCGTGATTAACGATGTACTAGGTTCTTACGAGGCGCATTGGTTATCACTTTATATGTGTGTCTCGTCCGAATCCTGTTTTTGCCGTGAATAGTTACGGTGTCATCGTCGTGGTGCGGGAACATCATAATGAAGCATGACTTGTCGTAGCCATTTCAGCGATCCAAGGGGTATTTTCAATTTTCTTTTATTTTTGGGCCTAAATGATATATTTAGCAAGGTTTTAGAATGTGGAAATGCAATTTGGGAGTTCGGAGACTTTATGACACATCTTCTTTTCTTATAAGCTAAACTTAAGTAAGTTTCTAAAATGTCGTGTGAGGATAGTTCTCGAGTGACCAGTAGATTTCTGTTGTTCAATTTCTATCATTACAGTTTGTTTTTTCCTAAATTGCCAACAAAACAATAGGGAACAAAGTCATTACATATTGTTAGCATACAAAAAACGATGGATTAGCTTCGTGGACACGTTTTTGCAGTTTCCATTGGTACGCAGCCTCCAGAATCTTGAGGTCAGGCCGTTTCCTTTTGGCCGTCACGTTGCTCTGTTCCACGAGAACATCCTCTTCCTTCCGCGGGAACGCCCCCTGCACATCAACCGCCGGCAGCTGGTCCATGGCGAGCTGGTATATCGCGCGCGCGCGGTCGTCCTCGCCAAGGCTCTTCTCCATCTCAACGTACCCCATCCACGCGCGTCTGCTCGCCGGAGCCCACTCGACGTACTTCCGGTACAGCACCCTGCACCGGTCCACGTTGCCCAGCCGCAGCTCCATGTCGATGTACTTCGCGAAGATCTTGTCCTTGGGAGCGAGGCCAATGGCGTTCCCAAGGACCCGCCGCGCCGCGGGGAGGTCCTTGTGCCGTATCTCGAGCTGCGCGGCCATGATCCAGAGCTCGGAGGAGAACTTGCGGTGCGGGACGAGGCGCAGGCAGGCCGCGTACGCGGCCCGCGCTTTGTCGGTGTCCCGCGCGTCCAGCTCCTCGTACAGCGCGCGCATGAGCCAGAGGTAGATGTACCGCCGCCAGTGCCGCTTCTCCTCCGCCGCCGCCGGCGGCACGTTGGCGACGGCCCTCTCGTAGACGGCCCGGACCCTGTCTTTGTTCCCGGTCCTTTCCTCGAGCTTGATGAGGTCGAACCAGGCGTCGTAGCATAGCGGGTCGGCGGCCACCGCGGCCTCGTACTGCGCCCGCCGCTTGGCCGTGACCGCGTCCTCGATCTCCGCGGGGTGGCCGAACCGCCTCAAGAAGGCGATGAAGCGGCGGTGCAGCTCGTCGGCGCTGGATTCCGGGAGCCGCTCGAGGCCGAGACCGTACACCGCCCTCGCGCGGTCGTGCGCCTGGCAGTTCTCCTCGAATCCGGCGAAGGACAGGAGCAGCCGCTCGGCGGCGTCGTCCTCTGTCAGGTCGACGGTGCCGACGGCACGTTCGTACACCGCGCGCGCTGCGGACGCCTCGCCGTGGCGGGACTCGAACTCGGCGTACCGCAGGAACGCGTCGGCGCCGGGATGCTCCAGCACGAGCCGCTTGTACACGGCGCGGGCGCGGGCCACCTCGCCGTGCCGGACCTCGAGGTCGGCGTAGGCCTCCCACGCGGCCGCGCATGGCATCCGCGCGGTCCAGCGCTCGAACACCACGCGCGCGCCGGCGACGCAGCCGAGCGCCTCCTCCGTCTGCGCGCGCTTGCGCCACAGGTCGTCGGCGGAGGGAAGCGCGGCGACCGCGCGGTCCAGGACGGCGCGCGCGCGGCCGAGGCGGCCGTTGCGGGCCTCGAACTCGGCGTACCCGGCCCACAGCGCGTGGTCGCGGCGCGCGGCGGCGTCCAGCAGCGCGCGCTCGAAGACGGAGCGGGCGCGGGGCATGTCGCGCTGGGACTCCTCCCAGGCCGCGTACCTGGCCCACGCGTAGGAGGCGCCGGCGCCGGCGCGGCGGCGGACCAGGGCCTCGAACTCTTGGCGCTTCCTGAGGCGGTATTCCGAGAGCTCCTCCGCGTCCGCGATGCCGCGGCACGGCGGCCGGGGTTCATCGGGCTTCTGCGATTCCCGTGCCTCGCGGAGCAGCTGCTCCGCGGTGATCTGGACCTCGGACGGGTTCTTGTTCTTCACGCGGAGGGTGCCGCCTCTGCGTCCGGATCCGGTGGTCGCCATGATCTTCTACGGGTGGGGGACTCCTCGCTCCTGTATGTAGGGCGTCAGCTGACCTCCGCTCCAAGGATTCGCCGGCGTATGTATTTGTAGACGACTTGGCGGGATTGACTGCTACTCGGATTCGGCGCCGTTCTCGACAAAAAGAACTTGGACTCGGAGGACTCGTGGAAGCCAGACCGTATTGTGGCCCATCTACCCGTGGGGTAAAATAATGGCCCATCGACTCGTGGTGAAAAAAATGAAGGCCATCCAATAATGGCCCATCTACTCTGTTTTGTGGCTTGCTCCCGAATCCTCTCAGACCAGCTGTCCATTATTCGATTCTTTCTAACATAAAAAAAGCTGTCCATTACTGGAAAATAATACCAAAAAAAATAAGTATTTGAAACTAATAAAAATAGCTTGTGTCTCTTACACGCCTATAGCATCATAAGGGAGCACTTCCCATTTGTGCAAGTCTTGCTTGACCCGCACATACTGTCAATCACATTTCGTTTTCGCATCGCTCCGTGATAAGATAAAATATGAGTGTATGATTCATCGACCCGGATAATATTTGTACCGTTTTGTACAATCTACCGCTAGGTAACACAAAAATACGAGTGTACGATAACCAGTGCCGCGGGGGAGAGGGGGGGGGGGGGGGGCATGGGCCCTTACGCTTTGGTGACACCACATTTGCTACACAAAAAATTATCATTTGCTTCTCGCTTAAATTATAATTAGTTCTTTTAGTGAAACACCTATTTGTTGCTGCCACCCCTAAAGAATTCTTTCTGGTTCCACCACTGATTAAGTGCACTGTTTTGTGAAAGAAGTGTGCTGCATGTTTCGTATTAAGAAAAAGAGGGAAAAAAAGTGGGCGAGAAATCAATTCGGTTTTGTATTAAGAAGAAGAGGAGAGAAAGTGCAGGTAACAAGAAATCAATCCCTACATTCAATTGTTGTAACGAGACATCAATTCAGTTTGGTATCTATAATATCTATATAAGTCATACCCACTAATTTTTCTAAAGCTCAATCTTTATTGCGTCACATCATCTAAATAATATTGTCCATCAAATTTTCATGTTTGACCATCACCACCGTCTATCACCTGGCATTTCTCTGCCAGTCACCATGTCTCCTCTTCTCAACTGCAATAACTGATAAGCAATAAAAAGGAACGCCATCAGGCAAAATTATTTGGTTTTAAAGAGCATCAATGCACCCACGTCTCCTCTTCCCAACATCAACTCCATAACTGATAAGGAATGAAGAAAAAGAATGCCATGACAAATTCGTTTAGTTTCAAGTAAGCATCAACTCACGTGCCTCTTGCTCTGCTCATAGCCTCATATATACTCACTTCACGTGAATGAAAGGGGACTCAGTATCCGGCTACGGGTCTGTTTGTGGCAACAGTTGAGCCTATAGTAGATTCCAAATCGATATCTGTGCAATATTTGAGCACATGCCCACAAGCACAACGCGTTCTCTGCCACTCAGCCTGAGCACCATCTAGCATTTTCAGCCTGCAAATTAACAATGTTCCCATACATCATCACAAGTTTGTCTTGATATTCATTCTTATTGGTTCTATGTCCTAAATCGTGTTGTTACTTTAGATTTCAGCAAATCATTGTAGTTTGCCCGGCAAGATGTTCCTACGAACAATCATAACACTATAAATTCAGTGTATTCTCAGGTATGTAAGCCTTATGACCCCAATTTTTTTTTGCTTGCTTGGTTCTACAATTTTCAGTTGCTATATACTCACATCTCATTACATTGTAATCTCTTCTCTCCAAACTTCTGAGCAATATCTTCTCTCTTTTTCCCTTTACAGGTGTACGTTGGCAGTACTCTGGGCTTTAAAGAATCTACGCTTTACCAAAATTTCATCTTTGCTAAGAACAGCCGGAAATTATCTGTTAATATAAGAGTTTGCCTATGGTATTAACATGCATACCGGCTGTCACTGTTCTCATCATCAAAAGGGACAATCATTCATGAAGAGGACTACCGGAAAAAAATATCTTATTTATTTTCCAATGTTAGAGCAACTCCAAGAACCTAGCCAAATCTCGCTCTCTATATTCTCATGTAGCTATTCATTTAGCCAAAATTTCCTCTTTATATTTTAATACACTCCAACAGACTAGCCAAATTAGACTCTTCAAACTCCATGCGGGCACCATGGGGACGCAGCGCGTGCACAGCTTGTTGCCGGCGGCGGCCTTGACGAGTGTGCAAATGTGTACGATTAGTTGCAAAACATGTCTGAGGAGAAAACGTACGATTCAAAATAAGCTTTGTCATAGCAAATGTGTAAGCATGTTGCTTTCGTTTCCCCTGCTCTGGTTCATCAGCACCTGCTACCGCTCCTAGGGAGATCTGTAGCACCCCACCTCAAATTAATAAGGGGTTAGCTAACCAGGATCATTATCGGGTGATGCTTGACGAAGCAAGCCTCCAAATGACCACACACATAAGCATAAGTAACATAAGTTTACAAGCAGGTTTAATTATTACATTGGTTCCATAATTTACATAAGGTTCGATTTAGGTAGCATGGTTCTTAATTTACAATAAAAGAGTTCGAAATTCGATTACACAACACAAGCGGAAGCGAAACACACTACGATAACTAAAGTAAAGTCATGTCCGGCCATAGACACAACGTTACTCTTCAGGCTCCGGAGATGGCGAAACAGGCACATCTCAAAGGACCACTCACCTGCAAAAGGATTTCAACAAAAGCCCTGAGCAACTAATACTCAGCAAGTCTTACCCGTCAAAAATGGTCTTCTAAGACCGACTCCTAACATGCAGGGGGCCAACTTGTCAAAGAAAGAACTTTGCATAAAGAAGCTCTAAAAGTTCATCCTTACTTTCATATTTCGCCAAATTTTATCTTTAGAGCGGGAATACAAAGATTTGCACCTATACTAGCACATACAAGTTGCAATACAATTTAATGTAATACAATTCAGCAATATTTCATAATCACATATACTTCTTACTACGAGGTGTCACAGTGAACAAGTGGTACTCAATAACCGCGAGGGACGGCGACTCGAATCGATTTACATCCTGCAGGAGAAACCCGAGATACACGACGCACGCATACTCGAAAGAGACACGTACGGCAACCGTTTACAAGACACCATAAGGTCGAGCCTATTTCCCCTCTCCCGGACATACGTCCTCCACGCGATATCCGCGCTGGACTATCCGTGGTTAGCCCGTATGCCCTCCCTTCCTACACAAACCCGCGACCACCATACCATCTTCATCACCAAAAGAGAGGGGGAGCACCGTCCAACACATACAGTAATCGAGCTACTAGGTTTACTAGTTCCCATACACTAGCATGCATCCGGTACGTTCAAACTTGCCCAGCGGTGCCACAACGAACGGTCCTCAATCGACACAAACGGGGCTATGGCGAACAAGGCATCCTTGTCACCTCAACCTACACTTGACTCATCCCCGTTCGGTCTCAAGTTCATAGTAACATGGTGAGAGCGAAAATAAATCCCAAACCTTCTACTTCGAGCAATCTCCATATCACTCGAAGTTTCCTAGCGATGACTCTTTAATTAAGCGTAGCCATCTAAACGTGGACTTTGCTGCTGACCTACCCCATAGGCATAAGATCGCTAATGCATCTAGGGTTCCAATCATGCCCTAAACTTAATGCACAAAACACGACTCGAAGTACATATGAGAAAACAAAAAAAAATTTGCAAACACGGGGATGCACCGGGGCTTGCCTTGGGACAGGGGGTTAGTCTCCTCAGCTACGACCACAGCAGCTCCTGGCTCCTCAGTCGCGATCTCCACGTCCTCGAGTCCGGCGTCGATTCCTAAATGGATGCATTTGCGACAATAAAAGTTAGCGACACGAGTCAAAGAACTTACTTGACAGAATGTTATCATGATGTTATTAAGTAAGAATGACATGTGCTCTGACTTAGGATCATGAGTGAGGTGCTTAAACACTTAAGGATATAATTGGGAAAAAGTCTTTTAAGCAACTAGTTAAATATGTACACTAATTCCTTTGTAAAATTTCCTTAAAATGTTTCTGGAAGGCTAAAATTTTATGTTACATTTTATTTGGTGAGTTTATTACTTGGATTGCAACATATCCAAAATTTGGAGCAAATCTCATTAAGGATAAAATATTAAAAATACTTATCCTAGAGACTTGAAACTGAAATTAACTAAAGGTTATGATGAATTTCATGGATTGGACTTGGGGACATGGTGAGGGATCTAACATAGGTCAGGCATGCCAAAAATCAGCTCACGTTCATGTGTAGTTATTGTTATAAAATTAAGATTCTGTTTTGCTTCTCTGATTTTTAGAAAATTAATTATACATCCTACAGATGTTTATGTTGCACCAACAGATAGATCTCACTTCAAGGATTCCCGAACAATTTAGTTTGCAATTTTTGTATATCCAGAACTCCAGATATAGATTTTTGAAGTTTGTACCATTTCTGAACAAGTTCGAGTTATTTACGAAATTGCCACCTTCGTTTTCCTTAGAACAGAGGTACAGGCAGCGACCATAAATCCTAGAAATTCATTGATTTGGGTGGTGGGATTGCACAATAGATGAATCAAATAGATGAGTAGGTATGAGAGTAAGCTTCAAATGCAAGGAATTGTAATATAGCTCACCGGAGATGAAGAATTTTACGGTGAAGCCGACGTAGGTCACTTGACGGCCACCATTAAAATTCTCCTTCGATCTCTAGCTACGGTTGGGGAAATTCCGATTGAAGTGGATGGGAAGCTAGAGGAGTCCCTTGTGCACAAACTTGCAGTTGTGGTTGAGCTTGGGGAAGCAATGGAGTAGGGGTGCAGCGCTAGCTTGACGTTGGCAACAATGGTGGCTCTGTTTCGGTGGGAAGGAACGGAGGAGGAGGAGTGCCAGTTGACGCAGAGGAAGAGGATAAGGTTGGGGAAGTGGTCTGCACGCCCATACCGTGGGGAACCGGCCGTGCAACGACATGACGCCAGCCACAGGAGGGTTAGGCAGTGCGGCGCGACGAGGAAGATGACACCCGTCGCTACAGTGTCAATTTCGAATTTTGATGATTTTCTTCGGTTCAAACTGATTTGATTTGAATTTGGTCTTCCCGAGCTCCAACAAATCTGAAAAAATTCAGGTCTGCTAGGCTTCACTGAGAGGAACAACTTTTCTAATTACGAGTTTGTCCAATTCGGCTTATTTTTGAATTTAAAAATTCGTTCAAACCCTAAGTTTGAAAAAAGGACAAGCATTTAATTGACCCTTTAGACTTTTGCAGAAAAATCTCCAAAATTCTCTTTTAGCCCCTGGATGATGAGGAATTTTTCATTTGGGTCCACTTGTATAGAAAATTTTAAAGTTGTAGTTCAAATGCTTGTTTGGATGAAATTTATCCAATTTGAAGTGATTTTGAATTCCTTTTTATTTCTCTTTGATTTCTCTTGATCATTTTCACTAATTGAGGTTAGTAACTCGATTAGGGACCAAAATTGAGTGGGATGTTACAAGATCGATCCCCGGCGGCGACGCTTGTCCATACGGATCCCAGTGAAGGCAAAAATGGATTCATCAGAATGTCTAGAAGACAAGGCTGTTGTCAATTTTTCCTATTTCATCATTGGTGTGGTCAATTTCTCAAATTTGTGGCCCGTGGTTAAAAGAGGAATAAAGAACAATTGAGGAAGAAGAAGCAATCGCACTCATGGCCGGCGATCGACATTGCGACGGGCTCGATCCTCGGCAGTTGAAGAGGCGACCTCTGAGGTGGCGAGCTCGGTCCCCGAATGGTTAGGCGTGGCGAGCTTGGCCTGGGGCTGGCGGGATGGCAAGCTCCGTGCGACGGCGGGCTGATTCTGAGCGGGTGGGGGGTGGCGAGCATCACGGCAGTAGGAGGCTCCTTGGTCTGAAGCGGCTGTGGTGGCGAGCGGTACGGCGGCAAGAATCGAACTCGACCGGCGGCGGCGCGTGCTGCTGCTCGGGTGCTGATGCCGTGCACGGGAAAAGTCTATTTTTGGGGATGAGGAAGGTGTCTCAGTGGTCGGCGAGGCAGAACACGAGCCCCTCTTTGGTCGAGGGGGCGCCGGAGGGCGACGGAGGGAGGGAGCGCGGGGGGCACGAGGCTGGGATGGCGAGGCGGATGCGCTAGGTATAATTGACGAGCGAGCCTACCGGGATAGCCAGCGGGATAGACTAGCGAGGACGATACAGAAGCTGTTGGATTCAGTTTTTGATGGGATTTTTCTTTTTTTAGCTAACCTACGAAGGATAAAGAGGCTCTTGGAGATGCCCAGTTTATTTACTCAACATACTTTTTCCCTATAAATCACAACAATGTTACACATATATATCCTTCAGATGCTCCGGCGCAACTGAAGGCTCAAGTTACACATATATATCCTTCAGAATTAGTATTTACTCTACACAATGTTAAATATATATACATATTATTACTTTTGCAAAAACAATTGCTCTGTCTTCTCCATCTCAATATATCCATAATAATCCATCCTCCTAAATTAAACATATAGTCACTAAAATTATCTTCCATTCCCGCAGCAACGCGTGGGGAATCCACCTAGTTAAGAAGAAGAGGAAAGAAAGTGCAGCTAACGAGAAATCAATTCCTACATTCAATTGTTCTGCAGGTAGGAGTTCTATTGTCCGATAAAGAACAAACGGTAGCAGAAGCTAATACTCAATCAAAGATTTTTTTTTGGCAGGTAAATCAAACAGTTTGTTTATCGGTTGTCTGACTAGTTGGCATCTACTCCTACTCATTAGCAAACTCTTTGCATCTTGGACTTGTACGCGTATGCAGCATCCAATATCTTCGGGTTCGATGGTACACAAGTGATCGGTTTTTTTCTCTTAACGCCTTTTGCCGCCTTCTTCTCAGCAGAATCGACTGCAAGCTGGCATGTCGCGCGCGCGTGGATGCCCTCGCCAATGCTCTTCTCCACCTCGGCGTCGTGCTGCAGCCTCTCGAAATCCCGGAAGCGGCGGCGCAGCTCGTCGGCCCGCCACTCAGGCAGCCGCTCGAGACCGCGCTTGTACACTGCCCGCGCGCGGTCGGGCGCCCCGCACGCCTCCTCGAAGCCGGCAAACGACAGGAACAGCAGCTCCGCGCCCTCCTCCTCCTCCTCCTCTTCCTCCGCGAGGTCACCGACGACGTCGACGGCGCGCTCGTACACCTCGCGCGCCCTCGACGCCTCGCCGTGGCGCGCCTCGAACTCGGCGTAGCGGACGAACGCGCCGGGCAGGCGAGGACGCTCGCGCACGAGCCGCTCGTAGACGGCGCGGGCCGCGGGCTCGTCGCGCTGGGCCTCCTCCCACCGCGGCGTAGTTGAGCCACGACGACGACGCCGCGGGCGACGAGCAGCTGGTAGTAGAGACGTCGCGGCGGACGAGGCGCTCGAACTCCTGGCGCATGCCGTAGCGGTGCCACGAGAGCTCCGCGGCGTCTGTGTCCTCCTCCCGTCTCGGCGGGGACTCGCGTGCTTGACGAGGTGGCAGGAGGAGCCAGGCGGGTCGTTTCATGACCACTAGTGGAATACGGCGCGCCTTCGCGCGCCGCTTGATTTTGCAACGTGACATAGAGTAGCGATTTGTATAAACGACAGTTGACAGAAACATTGCATGTTATCTATGCCGGTCTGAGGTAAACAAAGTGAACAAAAGTACAAAGGTCACCCTACTTTTATTCGAACTCACACATGGCACAATTATGGATGTTACAATAGAGTAAATGGATTACATGAACCATGAGGGAATATTAGGTGGTTTTGACAGCTAAATTAAACAAATAGGATGAGTGCCACGCAGTTGTTGTAGGTTCGGTTGATTACGTTGAAGGCTCCATGTATCACAGGACATATCTGTAGGATGAAACGACACTGGGTACGAACATGAGTACACGGTTGGATCAAGCATTGGAGGCAACTAAATTCCAATACGATGGCAGTCCGCAGTAAACCATGCCCGATGATTTGCCTTTTTCTCCCAGTTGGTGCAGGTGATACTGCCGTAGAACCTTAGGCAAGTTGAGGGATGAGATCGACTATTATGCCTATACTGCAACTGTCAAACAAAAAAAATACCACAGCTGTCAGAACTGCAGAGGACTCACCAAGAAATGTCTTCACCATGGCTGCTATTAATGATTTCGTTGCAAATTACACTTCTGAAAGTAAGCACCTTTCCTACTATATACTTATTTTCTACTATATTTTTATTTTCTATCTAAAATAATTTCATTCTTAAGCAACTAAGTGTGAACTTGAGAAACCATTTAGCACAATGTGAAACTGGTCAAGGTACCCACACAATCATAAAAAAACATGAGTTCATTAGAAAATTGTTAAGGTCCAATGATAGTGATTAATTCCCTCCAGGTAAACTGCAGGTCATGTTCTCCCAAATCCTAAGCCCTTACTATTTACATTTCCCACACAAACTCAAGGACATATTTCCAAAGCCTAAGCCCTGCTAAAAATATTAACAACTAAAACAAACAGGGATTAAAATTTCTCATCCCTGACAAAGGCTCTGACCCTTTATAAAAAATGAGACACCAATGACGCAAAAACATAAAGGTAGATAATTTGTAGGGCTGATGAAGGAATCTCTATGATATCGTCCAAAAAAGACTAATCCATAAGCTCTACTCTGTTTGTTAACAGTCAAATGTTTTTAAGACATTAATTGGTGGAAGAACACACCTGTTGCATTTATTTTTGGGATGATCCAGCATCTGGTGTCTGGGAGATTCCTTGTGCTAGCCGATGAGCTTATCATTGTTATATAAATTCGGAGATTGCTTGTGCATAGCAGGCGAACATTCATTGTTATATAGAATCACCTACAAATGGTGATTTCCAATCAGAATAATTTATGAACAGATAAACAAAATTGATCTATGAAAGCTCAGATAAGACATTCAGATATTTCTATAGACATACTGATAGCTCCTCAAAGGTCTGTTAAAGGGTATGCAAACATCTAACCATTCATAACACATGACTCAGTTAGCACTTGGTTGGCATCTGTGAAGCATCAATACATAAAAGGGTCGTACACATGATACACATGAAAACACAGAATTTCCTCATGCAACAAAGACAATGCAGATAAGTGATTCATATCAGTCCCAAGAGAAAATTAGTGCTGCCACCAAAAAACCAACACCCCACTGCCTTTTAGTTAAACACTGAACACAATCAATACTGCTAGAATAATTGTACAATTAGTAGACAGATTATGTATTTTCGTTCAATTGGAATACAGCGGCACCCCTTTTTTGGGGTGTTCTTAGCATATACAAGGAAGAGAAAAAAATAGAGGTTTATTTCTGGTGTAAATAATTTCTTTCTCCAACTTAGAACTGGCACTTCCTAAAATTACAGAGAGTAGAACCCAGTAGTTAAGATATTACAAGATAAAAAGGGGAAAAAAGCGATGAGAGAAGCCCATTGGCATCCTATTAAGTTAGACCCTTGTCCTCTGCTATATATTAAGGAAAGGCAAAAACAAAGTAGATGTACAGAATGATCAAGAGCACTTATTATATGATTCGTGACAACATTAGAGTACATTACACAAAGGATTTCAAAGAGTTTGAGTAACAATCTGCTTTTATTTTGGATGCCCATTGTCAACAGTATTTAAGTGAAATCCAAACCATATATCTCAATCTTGTTAAAGTTGCTAAATTTTGTGCATAGGGATTGGCAACTTCTGCACTACAGAACGGCATGGAAGGCTGATACATGGATTAGCAATTATCTGACCAAGGCAGTTGTAAAGCCTAATGGAAGCCTAAAACATTGTCATGCTAGCAACACTCAATCCCTAGTAATTGAGGAACATGTGACTTCCACCGATACTGGTCTGCAGATCGTGCATGGATAAAATGTTCAGTTATAAACACGTAACTTCTCTAAACCATCAGACCTGGTAACTACCTTATTATATGGGTACATGAAGCTCTGTAGGACCTGCAATCGGTGTAAAATAGATCACAATGGTACAATCTGAAGACAAAAATAAATGAGCTGAATACAGAAAACAAAGTTCATATAGAGATACAGAGGATCACAATGACCAGTTACCATCTAGCAGCAAGAGATGAGGCGTCCAAGTAAAAATGGTCACTAAAGCTGATATATACCTAACCGGTTGCAAAAAGTTACTCTAAAAAGGGAAACAGGTGCTAAGGCCAGAGTGGCTGGCTCTCCATGTATATTTTGCATGGAGGAGAATGGTAATGGCATGACATCGTCATCTGTTGTGCATCACATAATTGGAAAAGCTACAAAATTCCTAACATGGTAGTGTAACTAAGAAAATACAGTACATATTACTTGTAGGTCATGATCATCCTGCTCAGGCATGGATAAATATGAAGTTCAAATATGAACTGAACTCTAAATATCATCACGAAAATGTTATTTGTTCTACTTTAGAGTATTTTGCGGCAAAAAAATTGGATAAATGTATGTATGACAAATTCCTTGCCTGGTAGCTACATAATGAGGAAATTAATAAACAGGTCGTGAGAATCAAAAGGTACCTCACTAATCCAAGAGATGGGAAATATTTACAACAGAGACAACCTGCAATAAAAAGTGCAGCAATTTTACCATTAGCTTTTGAAGAATGGATCTCGTTTCTTAATCTTCAAGATGACAACGAATCCAATATGGGACACAACCTGAACTACAAAATCTTCATGTCATCCACAGGATCAAATAAAACCAGGTAGCACTATATGGTAAATTTTTCTTAGATGTATTTCCATAGAGAACTATGACCCTCAAATTTCTGTAAAATCAAAACATGTATAACAGGTCCTTCAGGTCACATCCATCACAGAGGTAACCAGGAGAAATGAAACTAAAAAATAAATTTGACAAAAGGGAAAGAGGACATACATTCCTATACGTAACATCCCAATTATCCAGAGCATGCCATTTGGCATAATGATCTGCCAAGCTCATCCTTTTGAGCACTGTTATTCATTTGCCACCGTGGCATATTATCATCAACTTCAAAACTTTTTCAATCCCAATCAATCTAGTACAATGGTTGCACAAATATATTTCATACCACGGTGATGGGGCTCCAGTTTGCTTTCCTACTTTAAGTTTTCTTCTAACTTAGATAGCTACTGATCCATGAGTTGTTCCCTCTCTTTCCTTCACTTTCCTGCAGTCCCTGCAATTACCGACAGGCCATGAGAATATGAGTGAGGGAATGAGGAGAAAACTCTCCCGGTGAGAAGATGTAGAGAGAACCTTTAGGATGTGTTTGGTTCTGGGACTAGGTGGGACGGGACGGAACCGTCCCATTTTTCTGGGATGGAACCGTTCCATTTTATGTTTGGTTGGAGGGATGGGACGGTCCCTGTTTTCTGTTTGATTGGAAGGATAGCAAGGGATGGAATGGTCCCATTTCTTGTTTGATTGGGGGATAGGATTGGAACCAGTGAATATGGTTACCTTCTCATTGACATGGTGAAGTTACCCATCCACAACAGCATGGTGCAGCTCAAACATGCGACCATCTCTTGGAGAGGAAAAACAAATCATAGCAACATACTTACAACTTAATATGCAAAGAGATGACATGTTGATCACCATAAGAGGTTCTTACACATAATAGTAGGTCCAAGTCTAAACCTTACACATAGTTAAGCCACTTTTCTTAGTTTAAGTGCTACAAGCAAAATGACAAACCTAAAGTACATTGTAACCCAAAGTACATTGTTTACAGGTTACATGATTTATGTTTCCAATCAGCCATACGAGTCATCTCTAGTTAAACTATAATGGAACATAGAAAACAGCATGGGACCAACTTTCATCCAGGAAAGTTCTCACTAACAAACTTGGCCATGAAACTCAGCTGGTACTCAAATGGCGCGTTGTAGAAAGCTCTACCAATATGTGGCTTTTCAACCAGATGGCTATAGTAAAATGCCTTGTGTGCGTCGTCAAAGCCTGGAAGGTCTTGCACCTTTGTAATTAAGTCAGGTGGCAAATCCATATTTCCTGTAGCACACTTCTCTATTGCTTGTGCCAGCCTCTCACCGGTGGATGTGAATGCACTAATCAGTCCCTCTGTGTCTTCATTAACTTCAGCACGCCTTGCTCTCTTGTTGGGTCACCGCTGCCACCGTCAGCGCGGTGGTCGGCGGCGGATCTTGGCGGCGCGGTCGCCGCTCCTCTCGCTCTCGCTCTCTCCTGTGTTTTTCGTCTTTTTCCTTTCTCCCTATCGAATGAGGTTAGGGGGGTACGAGGGAGAGGTGAGTTCAGGAGAAAGCGGTGACCAGAGGCTCACGCGCGTGGCACGAGCGTTGCCAGCCCAGCGGGACGGAACGGTTCGGCCAGTTTCGGGCGGACGAGGCCATCCCGCATCTGAGCGGATATTCTCTTCTGGGACGGTCCCGTCCCATGGCCATCCCGCAAGCAAACATATCAAAACGAGGGACGGATTGGTCCCGTCCCATCCCGTCCCGTTTGATCCATTCATCCAAACACATCCTTAGAGATGCTTGACGCATGCGGTGATCCTAACACCTCTAGGCTCCCATCACAGGTTGGGACTGCTGGTTGCCGCATGCACTGCATCAGTGCCATCCTGCATGACGCCGTCGATGGCCAACTCACTTCCAATGTCAACGCTGGAGTCCAGCCTCGTTGGAGGATGCCCCAAGAATCCAAGGAAACAAACCTGCAAAATCCCAAGAATCAACAACCAAGCAGTCCTGCAATCTGTAGTGTGAAGGAATCGTGGCAAATTTCCTCTTGCCGCAGCTACCACCACCAATACAGAAATCCCCCCCAAAAAAAGAACCGAGAACCCTGAACCCCAGGCTTCCAATCCAAAGGCAAATCACATCATAAGGAAAAGAAACGAAAGAGAAGAGAAGGAATAAGCAGGCAGAGGACAGAGCCGGCCTCACCGGTGGCCGCAGGTTGGGACGGGGCCAGGAAGATGATTCCTACTCGGCCCCCAGCTCGATCAGGCGCAGACGAGGTCGGCGAACGGGGCCAGGAGAGCTCGTACGACGGGCGGCGTTAGGTGGAGGGGCAAAAGCTTGCAAACGGGGCTCGGAGCTCGCTGCGGCCGCGACCCGCTGCCGGGAGCGAAGAAGACGAGGCGGGCAGAGAAGGCGGTCGTGGCTTTGGTGCCCTTTGAACCGGACCTGCCGGGGTGGGCGTGTCTCCGTCCTGGTGGTGGTGGACCTTGGCCGGCGCTCCAGCCACCGGAGCGCGATTGGGACGGCAACGGGATGAGCTCATGCGACGATTCGGATCCGCGGCGGAGGGGCCAGAGAAAGGAGATGAGAACGAAGTAGAGGAAGAGCCGATGCAGCTCTCAAGTCTCAACAACCGCCATTACTCCGGCCCGCGTGGGAGCGCGGCATGGTGTGGGACCGGGCGCCAATGGAAGGAAGCCACGCCAACACAGACCGTACATGCGATCAATTTTTACCGGATGGAAAGATTACCCGATACCGTAAGAAACCCCGGATTGTAATCGTGCGGTGAAGGGAAAAATTACAGTCGTGGACAGGGGGTGCGGCATGGGCAGGGAGCTCGAGTAGAGGAGGAAATGCAGCCTCGGCAACCTGAACCGACACGGGCGCCGCATGCCATGATCTACTGAAAGAATTGCTTCCCGTCCGGATTGAACGAACCCTCCACCGAGCGTGTGCTGCTACTGTTTTATCGTATATATAGGATGCGACGTACTACTACTGCTTGGAGACGGTGTCATGCATGCCGGTTCCGATTCGGACATGCCTGTACCTACGGCTACGCCGTAGTTACGTTTTACGGACTGCTTTTTGGGCCGTACGTAGGACTGGGTTGTTTGGACATCTAGAGCCGGCCCACATACCCACAGTCCGTTCCCCATGACAAAAGTTTCTGTTACAGCTTCCAAGAATTTGAGCGACGTATTAATTTTCTGGATAGTACACAATTTAGCAGCTTTCTTTTATAAAAAAATAGCAGCTCACATTATGTTCCCAGAAGCAGTACCCCCGTCCGTACGTAGCGGCCCTGTCAGCCTTCAACAAACCGCCGAACCTGCTGGTCGATGGCGCCAACAAAAACGTTAGATAGCCGGTCACAACAAGGCCCGTGAGACACGGCCATAACGGACATGTCCCGGTCTCGTTGGCCTCCAACCGTCGTCTCTCCGCATCGAGCGACCTTGCCACGCCGCCACAGCTAGCCATCATCATGGTCCCTTTCGCGCCCTCCGCCTCTGGCCACCGCGGGCTTGTCGTCAGGCGGTGGACCGGCGTTGCGGGCGCCGTCGACGCCGGGCGGGCCCCCGCGCGCGACCGCGACACGCATAATCACTCGCCACGCCGCCGCAGCGAGTGGTGGTCATCAGGGCGGCTAGCTGAAAGTTGAACAGCGAAGAGAATTATTAGCCTCTAAAGAAAGATAGCACGTCCTAGAATATACACTGATTTAGAGCTAGGACTAGGATGCCCGGCTACTGGATAGGCCATGACCAAAAGGGCAGATTTAATTATTTGTTTACATATATTATCATAAGTTGAAAGATAAAAAAGGCTGTCTAGAGCGCTCTTGAGACGTCATGATGCCGAGAGATGGTTACGGCAATTGTTAACAACAAAAAAAAACGGCGTGGATGATTGGACCTGGCCAGAAGTTTCGTAAGTAACCTCGCTGCTTAATTTGGGGACCCCTCCTCTCATCCATTGTGCGGCGGCGCAGGAATTGGACGTGTGCGGGTTAGGATCCTCCACATGGAAGTGGTGCCGCGTTAGTGGCGGGCGGCGACCCTCCTCCATGGATTTGCAGCCGTGGAAAGAAGAGAGAGGCACAACTCATTCGTCAGGCTGAGCTTTGTCTCCCACCTCGGCGCCACTCCCGGCCCCAGAATCCAGAATTATTTCGGCAGGGCAGGGCAGGGCAGTTGCCGCCCACTGACGAGAAAAGGGAAATGAAAATGGTGGATATCCTCCTCATCGATACATAGATAGATAGATCGTCTCAAAAAAAAAAAAAAAAAGATACATAGATAGATAGTGGACCACATGGAATCTAATATTCTGCTAGAGCCAGCCAGTAGTATATGGTCCACAAATGTCAACGTTTTCTGATCAGCTCGTCTCGTATTCAGGAAGAGAAAAAGAAGAAGTACATGTACATACAGGCAGTACACACGTATATCATGGCTCAGGAAATTCCTTCGGCGCACCCCCCACTCGAGAAGAACAAGACGCGTGGAATTGCTGGATAATACAGATGGTCCTGCGATGCGGCCCATCTCTGTGTTCTGCATATATGCCGCGATCGTGTGTTTTTCTGCTTGTTTTTTCTCGCGCGTCAGTGGCGTGGCGAGGCTGACCTTACGGGTATCAAAGACGCTGCCTGCGGATAGGGTCTAATCTCCCCGGGGGAGACGACGGAGCCGTGGACGCAAGATGAGTCACGCCGCACGCCCGCAGGCAAAGGGGGCCGATGACAACGAAGCTTCTTTCGTTTTTCTTTTTTCCTTTGAATTCTGAAAGAACCTGCTCCTGCTGGAGCTGGAGCCCGCACCCTACCATCAGCTTAATTAATCAATCCCTGATTCCCCATCTTCAACTTTCTTCTTCTAATCCCTACAGCAACGTCTGCAGATTCGCCGATTGACAGTCACAGAAGGCTGCGACCACACGGCAGTCCGGATATATGTTTGTGCGGATGACACGACACCCACGGAATCGAGACGGGAATCTGGCCTGCGTCAGTCGTCGGGACGGGGTCCCGGCCTCACCAGGCGAGGGTTGGGGTCCTCTGAATTGCCTCTCTAAATTCAGAGAACTGTAGCAATGAATTTTGTGAGGAGAACTACAGCTCTCTCCCGTAACACTGTAGCAAAGCTGCGGTAACAGTTCCTCAGATATTGTCGTTGGATTTGTTCTACTGTTTACGGGTTACTGTAGCAGACTGTTTTGTCCGTCCACCTGAGATCCAGCGGCTGATATGGGAGCAAATTCTGGTTCCTGTAGCGCCTCTGAATTGAGTGAAGAAATTCAGAGGACCCCGATCTGGCGAGGAGGGCGCATGACGCACCAACACAACTGAAAACAGACTGTATATTGGTTAGCGGTTTTCTTCCGGTTGCAATTGCGGTCCACGGCCGCGCGCGGGGGTTAGTTAGCCGTCGCCGTCGGGGATAGGGAGGGAAGCGAGGCTTGCACCGGACGGAGGCGAGCCACGGGACGACGGGGACTTTGCCGGGCGCGGATGGCACAGCGACGTGGCCGGACGCATATGATGCGCGCGCGCGTGCGGGCTCCGGGTCATCATGCCGTGCCCGTGCGTGCCCCGGGCTCATCTCATCGTCCTCGATCTGAGCCGGCGCCCGTTGCGTTCAGAGACCGCACGACAGCGGGATCATCAAGATGTCAAGCAGAGGCGCCCAGGGCCCTGCTTGCTGACTAGTTACGCGAGCGTGCAGGACTTGCGGTGCACCCTGCGTTGCAGCGAATTTAGCAGCGCGCGAATCGCTCGTCTCGGTTGCCAAGAGATACTTGGCGTTCTTCCCCGGCGCGCGCAGCGATCCGCAGCGGCGCTTCCACGCGATGCGGAGGATCCCCTGGTTCGAGGCCAAGCAAGCATCCGATGCGTGCATCCGCTTCGATCTGGCCTCGCTCGGGGACTGATGACAACGCTCGGGAACCCGGCAAGCTTAGCTAGGGAGGCTGCGCGGACGTTTCGTGCTGCCTCTGTTGCGGTATCGACGTTTAACTACCAACAACAACCTACGCGGTTGACCAAACTACCACTCTAAACTTATTAATTAATCATGCATGCATGTGCGTGTATTATAGCAGCGTCGTAAAGAAGAGGCTTTTGACTGTTTCTCGCGACGAGCCTAAGCCTTCCACACTAATCCCCCCGCCGGAAGCAATTAGCAAGCCGAGCACATGACCATTAGCGTACCTGGTCCTCCGGCGTCAATTGGAAGGATGTGTTGCTTAAGCGAGCGCGTACGACCGTCGAGTCGACAGTTCACACCGCACCGAAGGGGGGGACGAGATTAATTATGAGCGACAACAACGTGGTGTGTGTGACCTCCGGATTTGTTATTATCACTGATCATCTGATTCTCGATTGTAATTGGCGCTTTTCTGATGCATCCGGCGATCGATTAATACGAAGCGTGTGCAGGAGTAGCATGTATATTCACCGGTGCCGCCGCGATTAATGCGGTCGTCGTATTGTTCCGTCTGCCTGGGCGGCGCAGAAATGCTACTACTCCGAGTAGTCGAGTAGTATACATCAAGGCAAACCTCTGCGAGGAAACAAGTGCCGGTCGGTCTCGATCGTTTTTTGTTGCTCCATTTTGGCAAGCAGCCTTTTGCCTTTACCTGTGTGTTGGTCATTGATGGGTACATTCACCTAATTAACCGCCACTATGGCAGTAAATCACACCTTTTCTTTCCTATGTGGCGCAATTTCGCTCTCGAGTGGAGTACGCCCTTCTTCTTCTTTTTTGAGCATACAAAATGTGAAATACAGTACGCCACCAATGATGTCATGGAGTTCACCTTCACCAAATTTTTTTTCTAACTAAAGAGCTAGTTCAAATTTTAATCAGTATAACCATTTGCTAGTCCTAAAAGAAAACGATTTGTTAGTGGGTCATATAGAACACGAATATACGATACTGGTATTAGTTAAGTGTTGTCCAAGCTCGAGATCCATAAACTAATTGGCAATTGCAAGTGTCTTCACGGCAAGCAGACACTTTGCACGCTATCCGCATGAGGAGGAAGGTTCGCACGTGACGGACGCTTGCGAGGGCAGTTGCGTCATTCCGTGAAAGCAATTAGCCATTCTCTCTCTCTCTCTCTCTGCGGCTGCGCCACGTTTCTCTCCGGACAATGGGAGCCGTACGCAATTCGGGCGTGTGCGTACACATGGCGGCCCGACACGGTTCTTGAGACATGCCTTACCGACACGTGGGGCAAGTTCTCAATGGACCCAGTGTCAGTGACACAAAGAAAAGTCAGAGCCGAGCACAGGTTACCTGCTCCCGCCGCCACGGCCCACTGGTGGCCGGAAACAAGCAGGTGACGGCGGAGTGACGTGTCCGCGTTGGCCAAAGCTTGCCGGAACACGCCACGCGCCCAGCCCCCCACGCCAAGATTCTGTGCGAGATTCATAGGTCACGGAGACGTGTATGGGGGGGGGGGGGGGGGGGTGCAGTGCAGTTGATTCATGCGTATCATGCGGGCTCATGCATGTGCCGTTGGTTAGCACGAGTCTACTATTTGACATGGATTATTTCGGACAGAAAGTAGTACTCCACCGTACTTGTAGCATTATAGCGTGTTGCTTAGACAAATGAAAAGGGATGATGGCTGCTTAACCAAATACATCACGAGGAGAGCGCGGAATTCTTCTGGGAACAGAAAAATGTAGGTATACCCGCAGGGAACAGTAGTATGCTACCGGAACCTTGTACAACGTACATGCATTTCTTTCTCATGTGGCCCCAAAATGGAGCACTTCTTCCATCCTCTACCTCTCGCGTATAAATGCAAGCATTGAAAAATGGAGGGTCGGCGAATTTGGAGGTCCGAGGTCCCAAAGTGCTTGTCCTTCGTGGTGCAAAAATTACTGTTCCGTGCACTCCATTTTTCTTGATGAGCATGCGCGCCAGGATAAGCATTTTAGTTTTTTTTTTGCCTTGAAATGCTCCTTAAAAGCGCAGAATAAGATTATTGTTGCAATTTGGATATGATCAATGAGAAAATGAATATGTATGATGTGTTCTCCTTTGGGACCTTTTTTTTCCGAGAAAGTGACCAAAAAAATTGTCCGGGCAGTAGCAGTGTTTCTTTTTTGCGAATAGTAGCAGTGTACACGCACGCGTCGACATGTATCATGTTCTCTACAAGTCCAGATTGTCCATATTAATTTTATATCATAATTTTTGTTTATTCAATTATTATGACAAAAACATAGTCCTAAACCAATCAGCATTGCCCCACGCCCCAACTTCATCTCGAACTCAATCGCATGTTCGAATTCCAATACGAACGAAACATCACACACACGCACCGAATCGGACTTGGCAAAGCCGCCGTGGAGGGGCAGTTCAGTCAACCCCGGCCAAGCGAAAAAGAGGATCCCGACCCGTGGGTCCGACCCGCCGAACCGTCTGGAATAGCCTGACGCCGTGAGCTCCCGGCCCAAATTACCGAAACGCCCCTACCCGTCTCCGTGTCCGGGTCGGCCTCCTCCGTCCGATCCTCATCACGAGTCGCCAAACCGATTCCCCCTACGAAACGACGCCCCGCCCCATATAAACGGCGCCTCCCTCGAACGGCTTGCAATAACGGAACAAACCAACTCGCGAGGGAAGCAACGGGAAGAAGGAAGGAGAGAGAGGAGAGCGGAAGAGTAAAGCGGCGCGGACGAGGCGGCGAGAGAGACGAAAGCCGCTGCCGCGGTTGCTTGCGGGACTTGTCGATCAATCTCGTCGGGTTTGTCGAGGTGATCGGAGGGGAGGCGATGGTGACGCGGGAGCCGGTGGCGATGGAGATACCGGCGGAGGAGGGGCCGGCGGCGAGGGCGCCGCCGCGGCGGATCAGGATGAGGCTGATGGAGGGCGCGCGCGGCGGCGGGGCGCCGGCGAGCGTGGAGGAGATCGAGGCCAGGCTCAGGGAGGCCGAGCACCGGAGGCAGGTTGGTGTCCTTGTCGGCTTCCTTTTTTCTCTCCCCGTCCTTTACTTTCCATCCTTTGCTATGGTGTAGTGTTTGGTCTGCGTTGCTTCTCTTCCCTCTCGTGTGGGTTGCGTGGCGGGGGCGCGAACTGTCGAAGTCGGAAGGGAGTTTAGTTTCTTGAGCGGGTTAAGTTGTGATGCCAGAGTTGTGGTTGGTACTGTCTCGCTTTTTCTTCGAGTGATAAATTTGATATTTTGTTGCGATTTTGAGAAGCCATCAGTATCAAATTAGAGAATTTCTGTTCTACAAATAACTTCTTCTCTTGTTCTATTTCTTTGGAAACCTTTTTCTTTTCTTTCGCTGTCGAGGAAGAACGGGAATTGCAAGGTTGACAGTATCGGAAATATTTCTTTGCACCTTTTACTACTAGAGGCCTCCTTTTGGTGGTTAGGATTCGTCGGGGAGTTGAAGTAACATTCTTTGGTGGATTCTTTTCGCGGTAGGTAGTCGTGAGCTGAAGTTGGATTCACGTGTGCCTTGAATTTGCCTGTCCTTGGTTTCTCCTCACCTCGCGATTTTGGTTCCCTATGGATTAAAGCGTCTTTCCTCCAGCTTTTAAAAGGTCTTGGTTTTATCGGTTTCGTTCATCGTCTTTTGACTCTTTATATAATAGTGTTATGTGCTTTTGGCCCTATCCCCTGTACATGGAAATCATAATCAACGACTGTTAGCAATTATCTTGTCCTCATCGAGTTCTATGGCAACTTGCATGTTTATATTTTTTTTTCATATTAGAGTTAACTTGAACCTGCGGTATTATTTGGGTGCTAATAAAATTATCCAAATTTGGTTAGGACCTAGGGAACAGTTTGGTTACCACCGACCACTTGGTTTTGCGTAGAAGTAACTTGGCTGAAACTTACCACTGGGAATTTGGTGACCACAAAGTAGGTGCAGAGTAGTTGGAACTTTTGGTGGTTGATGTAAAATTAGTAGTGCAATCTAGTTAGATTTTCTTTGAACTCTTTAATGTATTGGAAGCTATTATCAGGAGAATGTTACTTACTTGATCATTGTAGCCGATGACTTATGTTAAATGTTATTTTTGCAGCAATTCCATGAATGGTTGGCTTGCAAAGCAAGGAAGAAGCCAAGGAGCCCTTCATGGTCTTCTCAAGAGGAGGATCACGGGCAGCGGCTTGAAGCAAAACTTCAGGCAGCTGAGCAGAAAAGGTAATCGAAAATTGTGACCTGATATTTATTATCTAATATTGTTTAGCCTTTTTCTAA
Source organism: Eragrostis curvula (assembly GCA_007726485.1). NCBI lineage: Eukaryota > Viridiplantae > Streptophyta > Magnoliopsida > Poales > Poaceae > Eragrostis > Eragrostis curvula. Next base: position 93,819 of record RWGY01000611.1, read on the forward strand.
GACGAGGGAGTGGTCGGTACTAACAGATATGATTGATTCAATGCAGGTTAAGTCTCTTGGCCAAGGCACAAAAGCGGTTGGCCAAGTTGGATGAGCTCCGACAAGCTGCTAGAAATGATGTGGAAATGCGGTTTGAGAAGGAGAGGGAAGAACTGGAGACCAGGGTTGAGTCTCGTGTCCGGCAGGCAGAGGAGAACCGCATGCGCCTTCTGCATGCCCATATGCAGAAAAGGGCTGCACTGAAAGAGAGAATAGCCAGGTCCCTGGTGCAAAAGGCCACATCAGAGAGCAATGAGAGGAGAAAGCTGAAAGAACAACTGGATAACAAACTTCAGAGGGTACTTATTCTCAACCTCTCATAGAAGTGCTAGTGATACAAGTTTACTGAGTATTTGGATTTTTCTTACATATATTATCTTCCTCTAACAGGCGAAGAGGCAGAGAGCTGAGTATTTGAAGCAGCGAGGAAGTCCTCGCAGTTCTGCCCATGCTGATTACATCAAGCATGCAGATTTTCTTTCAAGAAAGCTGGCAAGGTATTATTGTCGTGTGATGCATCTTTTGAATAATTGGTTTGGTTGACGGAATTAATCTGAATCTTTTATTCATTCTGTTGTGTTTCAGATGCTGGAGGAGATTTGTGAAGTCCAAGAAGACAACCCTTGCATTGGTTCAAGCTTATCATTCCTTGGGAATCAATGAGAAGTCTGTCAATTCTATGCCATTTGAGAAATTAGCTATGTCAATGGAATCACCTGCAGTTCTTCAGGCCGCAAAGGCATTGCTTGACCGATTGGAGACTCGTTTAATGCTTTCCCAGTCAGCAGGTTCATCGCCAGTGGAAAATGTTGACCACCTACTGAAACGCGTTGGGTCTCCTCCAAAGAGAAAGGTGCCTCCGAGCAGAGAGGGAAGATCAAGGGTATCAGCAAAAAGACCAGCAAGGAATACTGCAACAAGCAAATTGCCTAGATACTCTCTGAGAGTGGTCCTCTGTGCTTACATGATATTAGCTCATCCAAGTGCTGTTTTAAGCGGGCAGGGCCAGCGGGAAAAGCAACTTATGGAGTCAGCGGCAAGCTTTGTCAAGGAGTTCGAGTTGTTGATTAAGATAGTACTTGATGGACCAGGGCCGTCATCCCTTAGTACTGCTGCTGCTGGCTCGTCTAAATTCAGGACTCAGTTGGCTAATTTCGACAAAGCTTGGTGCACATATCTTTACAGTTTTGTGGTTTGGAAAGTAAAAGATGCTAGGTCATTGGAGGAAGATCTTGTCAGGGCTGCATGCAAGCTTGAGCTGTCAATGATGCAAACATGCAAGCTAACCGCGGAGGGGCAGTCATCAAATAATCTTACTCATGATATGAAGGCTATTCAGAAACAGGTTACTGATGATCAAATGCTCCTACGAGAGAAGGTTCAACACCTGAGCGGCGATGCTGGCATTGAGAGGATGAACTCTGCTATTTCAGATACTAGATCAAAGTTCTTTGAAGCAAAGGAGAATGGCAGTCCATTAGCAACACCTGTTGCAAACGTATCTACACCTTTGAGCATTAATTCACCTGGGCAGATCCCGCTTTCTAAGGCTAATGATAATTCAAGAGAAGCATCAAGTTCTGTTGTCCGATCTCTGTTTGGCTCTTCGTCGTCAGCAGGCAGTGCATCACAGATGAAGCTGCCAACAGAGAATGAGCAAATGGTCAATGAGTTGCTGCACGAGGACAGTGCTTTTGTTGGCAAGACTGAGAGCGCCGGCACTGCCAAGAAGGATTTCGAGGCAAAAGTGAGAGAAACCATGGAGAAAGCTTTCTGGGATGTGGTTACTGACTCAATGAAAGGAGACAAACCTGATTATGGTCAGTTGGTCAACCTAGTAAAGGAAGTGAGGGATTCATTACACGAGTTGGCTCCTAAGGGATGGAAGGAAGAAATTATGGAGAACATTGACCTCGAAATTCTTTCTCAGGTAAGAGTCATTTTGCAAGTTTTTTTTTTTTTGTCAAAAACTTTGTTTTATTATTTTAACTCATGACATCTGAGACAATTCTGTTTTCTCCTTTGAAAGGTACTTGAGTCAGGATCCCAGGATGCACAATATTTGGGGCAGATTTTGCAGTACTCTCTGAATATGGTCCGCAAATTATCTGCTCCTGCGAAGGAGGATGAGATGAAGAAAAACCATGACAAATTATTGAGCGAGTTGGCTGCAAGTTCTGAAGTTGATGGCAGTGGCATCAGTTCATTTGTCATTGTTGTCATCAAGGGCCTGCGCTTCATCCTGGAAGAAATAAAGGTATTTTCCTTCTTAACACGCTGAGTTCATTATGATCAAAATGAATATTCCTTGGATTAATTGCACTTGGTATATGTGGAATTCTGACATTATCCTTTCGTAATCAGGAACTGCAAGCAGAAGTGAGTAAAGCCCGCATACAATTGATGCAACCAATCATAAAAGGTTCTGCTGGAGTGGAGTACCTGCAGAAGGCTTTCGCTGATCGCTTTGGACCTCCTGCCAATGCATCAGCTTCTCTCCCACTGACACTCCAATGGATTTCAACATCAAAGAACACTGTGGAACAAGAATGGGGTGAACATTTGGACTCCCTTGCAACTTTGCCATCAGCAGGCCAGGTATGTTTGGAAGAGCCAAGTGTTTTGCTATCAATACACAAATTATTATTGCTTTTCTGTGACACCTGACGCTAACTTAAATCCTTCATGGCAGACTCCTGCCCTCCTCCGAGCTGGTCATGGAGCTCCAGCGGGGCAGCCGTCGTCTTCATCTGCAGCAGGCACTTCTGGTCAACCAGAGTGCAAGGGTGAGAAGCTTGACAAGCTGATCCGGATTGGACTGTTGCAACTTGTTAGCGGCACGGAGGGCTTGCAGATGCAGTCGACTCCTGAGAGCTTCCAAGTTAATTTGCTGAGACTGAGGGCCGTCCAGGGTCAATTCCAACAAGTGATTGTTATCGCTACAAGGTAACTACTCTATTCTTGGACTTCCGGCCTACTGTGTCAGGGATTAAATTTATTCTCGTTTGATACTGATCCACGTCGTGTTATTTGTTCAGCATGCTTGTCCTGCGTCAAGTTCTGATGAGCGAGAACTCGAAGCCCCTCGAGGTGGAAAATGCAGTCTCAGGACTGTTTGAGGCTCTCGTGAAGCTGCTGGACAACTCCCCGGATGCTGGTACCGAGGAGATTGTGGAGGCGATGATGAGTTCATCGGCCTCAGTTGGGTCACCGTCCAATGACAAGATCCAGACCAGGAGGCAGATCATCACCCGCGTGTTCCTGAAGAGCCTTCAGCCCGACGACGCCGTCTTCAAGAAGGTTTCCCGATCCGTGTACTGCGCCTTCCGCGGCGTCGTCCTGGGCGGCAGCGGCCCAAAGGGCCAGAAGCTGGCTGATGCAGTATTGCGCCGCATTGGGGCAGCGAAGCTCGTCGATAGGGTGGTGAAGGCCTCCGAGGTGCTCATCAAGGTGGCAACTGTATCAGAGAAGGTCCATGGCCCGTGGTACCAAGCACTCATGTGAATCTGATTGCTTTATTAGTTCTTTTGTGAATATATATAGAACTAGGTGATTTGTAAATTCTTGTCCCACTGGGAAATATTGTACAGCAATTTAGTAGGTGTTGGTCTGTAGGCAGTGTAAGGTGGTTGTGAAGAATTCCAGTGCAGGGCGATTATGATGTCCCTGCACCGGAATTGTAATCCGATGCTAAAATGCATCTGGGGAAATTAATGGGACGCAGTCATTAAATAATGTGAATAATTGTTCAAAGTTACTCGCGGTATTTTCATTTTTTAGGAGTTTGTGGCGAGGAATCGAGCTCCTTTCCACTTATATGTATGTATAGTGAGTAAAAAAGTGTATGCTCTCGTAATAGATGTTGATTCGGACATAAGATATGATCACAAACTTATGGAACACAGATATTTTCTTGCTTAAAAGGGCAGAATGTGTAAAAGTGTTCAGGAAGAGTGTAGTAATGTGGACGATGTGCTGTGTTGTCCATGTCCAGAAACAAAGACAACAACTTATACCTCACAGGGAGGCGGCAGGCAAACTAACAAAATCCCAAGCGAAGACATTACAGAGAACGTGGTAAAACACTTGATAATTTAAGAAGAAAAAATAGGACTGTTAATTAACAAAATGGAATATCAGTTTACATCAGATGGCCATCAGATGTAGCCATTAACTGACTGTGACTATACATAGGTAATTATATCTGGAATATCAGTTTACATGGGAATAAAAAATTCTGTAAGGCTAGCTTTCTAACAAAATGGTGTCAGTTAGCATTGCAGCTTAAATGGGCTGCTAATTCATTAGCTCATCTGAGCCCCTTTGGCTCATCTTTCAGAAGCCCTCCGGACAGAATTATCTATTTTGTTGGGCCGCTAAAGAGGGTCAAGGAGTAGTCAAAAGGGCGATCGTATTAACTAATAGCTCATTTTTGTTTCCATTTGTTGACGTACTTGAGGAATGACGTAGAAGGGTTCTCGTTCTTTGGTTGGGCATGTACACGAGTGGAACGCCGCAATACAGCTTCATCAAGTATCATTTTTTGCTCGACGTCCTTCATCCTCCTTTCCAGAGCATTACTGTACAAGCACAAAGGGAGAAAGGAGATAAGTTAGTTCCATGCTACCAACACCATAGAAAAGTTATTTAAGAGCGTCATGTAAGACAAACAACTATAAAGGAAAGGTAGCTAGCAGTATCAACCAAAGGTTTATGTCATACAATATTTGTAAAAAAGAAGGGGCATGGAACTTCATAATAAAGAAAATATGCACCATACCACAATCCAATTGAACGAAGAAAATTGGTGTTTTATTACGAGCTATATCTCACGTTCTTCCAAATCCAAAATGCAAAAGAAAATTGATAGATTGGAATTAAACAAGGTCTCAGGTTGGAATTAAACGAGCCATGAATTCATGTGTGACATTCCAAGGTTTCAGAAGCCAATACTACACCAACACCTTATAAACACTTCAGTATTATGCAATATGTGAGATAAAAGATCTCGTTTATGGCCCTTGAGACCCACGAACCCATTGCTTTCTTTGGATGATATATATTATACACAAAATATAAAACACTAGCATATACCTTATCTGATCATAGGACCTGTTAAGCTGTTGCTTGAGTGCCCTCTCCCTTATGCCTTTGACATTGAATGATCCAAGCAGTGCATCGAGCTATCAAATTGAACATAAATTGTTACAAACAGAAAACCAAACATAGGGATATGCACAGTAGCAAAGCAATTACCTCTTCCTTAGTGCTGTAGTAACCCCACTCTTTGGAACCCGCACCTTCAACAAAAAGTCTTCCTTCACTCCCAAAAAACCAATACCTATTATAGAACCTGTCTTTCCCAAGAGGACTGGGCCATACAGATTGGTGCTGCATTTCTGTATCGAGGTGTCTTCTCTATAAAAACATAAGAAAAAGCAAGCACATAAAACTTTTATCAAGGACAGATTCAGCTGATAAATGTATAAATATGTGAGGATGAACAAGTTTGCATGATAATTCACTGTAAAAATGGTATGTGTTCTCAGTTCTCACCAGATACATTTTCCCCTCTCCCTTTTTGCTGGACGAAAAACATTTTACATCCTTATGTTCCTTCCCCACATGCTGACCTTCAACACACTCATTACCATTTTGTGTAGCACCACTCTGATTTATTCCATTTTCTGCCACCCCTTCCATGTTCAGCTTCTGTTCTTTCCCATTCTTTCTAGCATCCTCTCTTTTTGCTGCTGCAAATGCCTGTCTCTGGTCAATCCGTTCATCTATTTTCTCTCGTACAGCAGAAGTTGCAATGGCTTCATCTACCAGAACCCTTAACATTTTAAGCTTTAGACCAGTGTCAAGAAGACCATAATGACCCCTCCGTACTGTTGACAGCTTACAGGAGAATTCTTCTTTACCCATCACATCCATGAAGTCACACAAATACTCAGCCCATTTGACTAAAGTTACCTACAGAAACAATCGGGCAACTAAGTGGAAAGAAAAATAATACAACTTCGCAAACACCTGAATAAAGAAGAAAAACTATTACCTTCAGTTTCCTTTTTTTGTTCTGGAGAAATGTAAAATATGCACCTCCGTCTTTAATGAGCAAATGAAAAAGTGCGGCATGTAATTCGACAAGGAGAACAAGGTTGCTTTCTTTGTGGCAAATCGCATTCTCCAGGTCCGTGAGGGAAAATGGTGACAAGCATAAAAGCCTCCCAAATGATGAACAGAAATCCCATACCATAAGAAGATCTCCCACAGATTCTATAGGCACTCTAAAATCTGTAGATAGTGGAGGTCGCTTCGAAAAGACAGGATCATTAGCTTCTGGTTCCACTAAAAGATCATCAATTGGGTATTTAACTGGCAACCCTGCCTTCTCGTCTGGAAGTCACATGAAAAAAAAGAAAGATAAGATACTCGCAGAAAAAGCAGTAGCATGAAATCGTGAAAACCAATGAACTGGAAGAAATGGCATTAATATCTCTCAAGACACCTTTCTTAAATCTTTTTCTGGCGTCTTCTGTGGTTCCATTCTCAAGTCTCTTCCCCACTTTGCACAAACCTTCGCCATTCTACGAGCCATGTGTTTGATTTATAGTCATTATAATATAAAGTTAAAAGAAATGAAATGAGAAAAGATGACTACCAAAATATCTTCTGGGAGCTCAGTGGGTATCCCATATTCCTTTGCAAGATTCACATGTAGTATCCATGGAAAACTTTTTGATGTTGACTCCCTAATAAACAGTTTCAGTGTATTACGACTAACAGGTGCCTTCTTGCGAATTAGATCATTGCTTTTGACAATTGAAGTGTCAATTACTGCATTATCTTGACCAACCCAACCCACCTCATACAACTTGGTGTTACCAGAGCTTATAACCTTCAAAATCTTACAAGCAGACTCAGAACCATCCTTTTTGGCATGCAATTCTAATCCTTCAAATATATCCAGTAGTAGACTACTATATACTTTCTCGACAAGATCAGTCAAGTTGAGTGTGCCTGACATATAGCAGAAATTCCAGTCTTAAAACACATATGTAAGCTCAACAATGCTAATGAGCGAACTATCTTAGCAGGAGACAAAAGTAAACAGAAACATTACAATTTTGAACATCAAGATTTCTGAAAAAAAGCTTTTAAAAATACCAAGGTGACTTGCATGAAACGACGCATGATGTAGATCTATGTGCTAGGAGTTACTTGATAGATTATCGGTCCTTAAATTTGTTACAATGAACTGGAATTAGATTCTACACCAGTACACCAGTAAGCATCATTGGAAGAGGGGATATCAATTTGATCAAGGAGTATCGGCAACAGTTAAAAGTATTGTGGATGTAAATGATAAGCCTCGAACATGAAAAAACAAAATACATGGGAACATAAAATCATAAATGCATAATGGTGTCAAAACCATGGCCAATTCGATCTATCAAACAGTACCATGTAACTTTATTTAGCACAGGACAGATGAAAAGTACATAAAAAGGTGCTTAGTAAATTTGGGCAGAGATCAACAGTGGGCAACATCACAAAGTCTTCAAAATAATGTCAAGAAATGTGAGAAAGTTTGCAAGAAACTTGACCCTACTGTGTTGAATCATCCGGAGAACAGGAGCAATGAATTCTTTTGGCAACTGTTGAGCCTTCTCTGCAGCCCGTTGCTCGCAGATCAAAGCTTCCTCAAAGGTTAAATTAGACTTTCCGGACACCTTACAAGTCCAGAACTTTTGACGGTAAAGCTTTAACCGTTTCCGGTACTCCCTAATCAAACAGTCAAGGACACAAACATATTGTGTTGATATAATCTGAGACAAGTGCGAAAATTACTAGAAACCAGATGTGCTTCATATAGGTTATAAATCAATTAGCTGGCACTAATGGTATGCAAAAGGATACTGGTAGTCCCTGAATATCTCCTTAGTGAACCTAACTTGGAACACCTTCTCATTAGGATCCAAGTTCTCTGGTGGCTCTAGTAAGGGGAAAGGTGTTCTCTTTAAGAGAGGCATTGGGTCCCTGTTAAACACCGTCCCAGAAGGCACAATTTGTTCTTCAACACCTGAAAAAATATTGTTAGTGCAATCTCTTTCATCGAAGCTCTAAGCCCAAAGCCATAACATCAGACACATAAAGCATAAATATCATACACTGGACATAATTAGTTGATAAATAAATCCAGATAAATGTCAAAATGCATTGGTCCAGCAATGCATATGTTCAGATTACTTTGTCAGAATTATTGATGTGAAAACTTAACAAGATTATCAACAGGTATCGCTTCAGATCATCTTTGAATTCTGTCTGTCATATAAAGATTTGGAATATACCACACACATTATAAATTATATTAAAAATACAATAACCAGGTAGCTCAAATCTGACGCAGAGCACAAATATTAACCAAATAGCACCAGCACGATACATATAAATCCATCAAACAGTAAGTTATTTTGATTCATCGACACTAACATGCACCTCAGCTGCACAACATCCATGTTCAATGTTGAATGCAGCACATATTCGTATCCTGAGCTTCATTATCATAAGCCAAAGAACCACTTTGACCATTCCGATGTGCAAAAATCCACCGAACAGACAACCCCTGCACTCCACGGCCAAGATTATTCACGCGAGAACGCCATGTACCCCAACAAACCCAATTCAGGATCCCCAAAATTCTGCCATTGCCCACTCCGCAATACCGAAACCCCTAAATGGACGCGTCCAAACCCTAGCCCGCCGCGACGCACGCATCCCAGCGATCACCTTCTCGCCATCCCTCCACGAACAAAGCATCAAACGCATGAACAAATTCAAAACCTTCTAAAGATCATCTTATTCAACCGAATTGCATCGATCAATTGAATCACAGAATAAGGAGAGCAAGATTCGCGCGGCTCACCGAGAATCCCGACGGTACGGCACGGCACGACCGCGGCGGTGGTTCGTCGGAGAGCTGCGGTGACGTGGGGGTTCCAGCGGGGCGCCGCGCGCGCGCGAGCGCCGCCCCAGTGATATGGCAGGTGGAGGAGGGCGCTGCCCCCGCGGCCGGCCGCGCGGGGGAGTTCAGCGCTCGAGTTTTCGAGTCGGGTGGGCAGGGGAGGTTGGAGAAGGGGAAGAGCCAGAGAAATGGGAGAGGGAACACTGTGGCGGACCGAGATTTATAGCGGTTCGATGCGTCCAAAGGGACGGTTTTCTGACGGAAGCTGAGCTGAGGCACGTTTTGTAGGTAGGTACCTGAGGTTTTGGAGTCCTTTCAGTAACAGACTGGCCTATATCGAGGATGCATATAAAATGCAATGTGAATAGGATGCACATCCTCTTACTGTTCTTCTTCTTTTCTTTTCTTTTTTTGCGAGGAATCCTTTTACTGTTGTTTTACGCTGAATAACTGTAATATAGGATTATTATCATGCATACTTGCGTAATTGTTGTGGTTAGTGATGGTGTGGGTTCAACACTTTAAGCTTCTTGTGAATCGATGGTGTGGATTGTCCACACTTTAAGGAATTCAATGTTTTGTATTTGTCCATTCATGTGGCGACTTTTATGCACGTGGAGGATGCAATAATTTATGGAGTGATTTATATAATAAAACATGTTAATATCTGGAAATACCATAGGCCATCCAAGGTTTAAATATGTGAATATTTTATGTCATATACTATTTGAATTAATGACACAAGAGAGAATTAAAAGTATAATACGTACCCTGCCATTGTGGCCAATATGCAAGTGGTGGATCTACTAGTGTGGAGTATGCAATCATTTACAAAAGGGATTTATGTCTGGCAATAGATTAATGTCTAAACAACAGAGCGAAGAATCCGATACAAAATATGGGAATATTTTATGTGATATCCTATTTTAATTTATGCACCACAAATAAAAAAAACTCGGCTCCGGGGGATTGACCTCCACCCGCGGTATTCATATAAGAAGAAAGCCTTCTCACAGAGGCCGAGAAAATCCCCGAACCCCTCTCCTACCCTTACACAGGACCCGCTCCCCAGGTGAGTCTGGGCCCAGCTGGGCTGGGTTTTCTATCATGCTTTGAGAATTAGGAGAGGCGAGGGAATTTTTTTAACCTTAGTCCGAAATTCGCTACCACCGGGAATCGAACTCGAGACCTAAGGAGATGCCGCTGGAGCTCCTAGCCAACCAGCCAGAAGTCCTTTGGCTATGCACCACAAATAATCAAATGTTTTATATCCATGCGTCGGATACAATGTGGAGTATGCAATCATTGGCATAGTGATTTGTATCCAAAAATAGGTTGATTTGAAAAACACCAGAGAGAATCCAATGCGAAATATACGACTTTTTACATATTATCCAATATTAACGAACCAAATGTTTTGTATGCACTCTCTTATGCAGGTATGCATGAGGCGGATACATTTTGGAGTAAGCAATCTTTTACGGAGTGATTTATATTTGAAAAATTATTAATATCTGGAAAAAAAACACCATGAGGAATCTAATGTGAAATATGCAATTATTTTATGTGATATCATATTTTAATTTATGACACCACATAGAGTGAAATGTTTTTATGCTGTGACTATGCACGAGACAGATCCCATGTAGAGTATGCAATCATTTACTGAACGCGTTATCTGTGGAAACATTCTAATATCCGAAATAACACCTCGAAGAATCCAATATCAAATGTTTTGTCCGTGGTTAGTTTAAGGTAGTGACTGGTACGCATGTGGCAGATCCAACATGGAGTATATAATCACTTACGGAGTGATTTATATATAGAAACAAGTGAATATCTAAAAACACTATGAGGAATCAAATATGATATATGCAAATTATTTTACATGATATTCTATTTTGAATTATAACAGAGATCAAATATTTTTGTATGTTGTCACTTATGCAGTGACTTGTACACATACGACATATCCATCGTGGATTATGCAATCATTTATGAGCCGATTATATTTGGAAACATGTTAGTATCCGAAAAACACCATGGGAGAATCCAGTTAAAAATACGTGAGCATTTATGCAGTGGTTAAGTATATGTGTAAACTATGAAGAATCGAACATCTTAACATGTATTTCTGCGAAGAAATACACTTAAATAACTTAACAAAATTATGCAGCCTGATGATATTTTTTCCCCAATAGAGCTACGATGGGAGGGAAGTTCCGGCCGAAGTCATCAGGCTGCATAATTTTGTGCCTGAGAAAACGCTGTTTGGTTACTTGAAATAGGAACTGCTTCGTTATACGATGTACTTCGTGGCCATTTGAGGAAAATGGGAGGTGCAACAGGTGATTTTTATATCTCTCTTTAATAGTAATCGTCAAAAAGATGCCACCCGCCCACGCCATCCATCCAGGCACGTTGACAAGTTTTGTTGTTAGGCCACATGCACCACGATCTGGGCCACACGATCGAGGAACGGGATTACCGGAGAAAACAACGAAATGGATGTAACAGTTGGACCAAATAAACATAGCGTGAAGGCTTTACATACTTTTGGCCCATCAGGCAATGGGTAGTAGCACACTGCGTCAAAACATCCCCGGGTTTGCACGGCCCATTCTTCTCTTTTCGTTTTGGCCTTCTGGTGTCCCAACACTCGAAATGCAAACGCGACTACAATTTTCGACCAAAGTAAGCGCATAAAGCTCAATTTAACTCAACATTTTGCACGCATTTTGTATATAATAACAACAACTCAGCTCGTATAGGCACTGTGGGAGTACAAACTTGATCGTTCCTAAGTTAGAAACCTGCTAGTCTTCATCTTTCTGGATATAATGCTCCGAGCTGTAATTATTCTCCGTATTTGAATTTAAACATTTGATGACTTAATCAAGTAGTATTCCTTCGCAAGAAAAGCAAAGAAGCGTAGGTTTTATATAATAGAACAACGAAGCAAATAATTCATGAGCTCTGCTAGCCGCCCTTCCTCCAATTTTCAGCACAAAGTCCACACCACTACGTCAGGTCAGGCCTTTAGTAACACATAAAGTTAGGAAAACGTGTTACAAAGACCTATAGTAACACAAAAAATAAGTGATGCATATGCTGGTGTTACTAGAACAAATTTTAGCGTAACACATATATGTGTTACTACTTTTGAAAAAATATATTACAATAATAATATAGCAACACATGTGAATGTGTTACTATGCCTAATAAAATGTGTTACAATATTAATGTAGTAACACAAATAAAAGTAGTAACACAAATAAAAAATTCAAAAATTTGAGGCTGCTAGGATTTGATCCCAAGACCTCACCTTCAAATTGTTGTTGAGTTTCCACTACACTATACATGCATATTTGATAAGAAGTTATCCTTAATTGATTTTAACTTATAAATTATTTGAATATATGTTACTATAGCCCAAGAAAAGTGTTACTATGGCTTGTAGTAACACATAACAGTAACATTTATTTGTGTTACTATAAGTTCTAGGCTTGCTATGGTTAGACACATTGATTTATTTGTAACACAATACTTGAAACACAATTTTTGTGTTACTAGAATAATTAACTGTAACACACACTCAGTAACACAAATGCTTGTGTTACTATGAAATATTTTTGTAACATATTCTTACTTGTGTTACAAATATGTGTTACAAAATGTATGTTTTGTAGTAGTGCACCTAGAAGCATAAAAACCCTTCTAATCTATTACTCACACGTTCATACCTGTCAGTTTTTTTCCAAATATGTAAGAGACCTCACAAACAAACCATCACAACAGATGCCCGTATATTAAACATAAATTGAGCTGGCATTTCTTCAATATCAATGCTATAGCTGACAAGCTATCCGACGAGGGTGATTAGAGGGGGGAAATGTTAAGTAGGTACGTTGATTCGGTGCCGCTTTGATTCATCGATAGGCGTTATTAATTGGCACGTTTGGTTTTGGTACGTATGTATTCGAAACCATCTTCAGTTTAGGATGATCAACATGCACACGAGCCTCACAGCAATAGAGCACACAAGACAAATCGCCACTATAACAGACGCCAATAGATACATTAACTTGCGTGTCCTCCCATGTCAAACGTTAGAGCTTACGCGCTATCCTCCTGACGAGCCGATGATTAGGACTTAGGAGGAATAAAAATGTTAGGTAGGTAGGTTGATTCGATGCCACTTTAATTTTTGGACAGGAGTTGAAAGATGATCAGGTCAACAAAGCTAACACGGACTGAGTATGACAAGCCTGATGGAAATGGGGTTTAGCCGTAGGATGTGACAATGATGCATGCATCGGGTGAAGCTCATCAAACGATTTAATTTTTTTTTTGGGTGGGGGGGGGGAAGGCAAAATACTCTTCGTAAGCTATGAATGTCGCATCATGCAACAAATCTAGAATGCTTAAAGCTCTTTCCAGACTAGGCCTTTGGAGTTTACAGATTTGACCGAACTGTAAATGATGTCTTTCTTTTTTACTATCTTTCTTACCTTTTCTATTCTGTTCTTGAATAATTGAAGAAAATGGTATCGAGTTCTCAGCTGCTTTCAGAGGGACAAATCATTGAGGCGTGCGTGCACCTTTGCTGGCAGAAAAACGAGGTCAAAAATGGATAACTAAGATTATTAAACAGGTTCCATGTATGGATCATGAGAAGACTACTGATCACTGGTGCATAAGCTGGCACAATCAGAAGAACTTGCACATGGCCACTCACATGCATCTACGCGATCAAACAATCAAGGCATTGCCCATCGCTTCACACTGAGGTCTCCTTCTTCTTCCACCATGAAAGAATTGTGTAATGCAAAGGAACGATCAGCTCAACGCTTTAACATGAGCACGCTTGCACGTCGGTTACCTGATGTCCTTTGTTTAACCGGCAGCCGCCGACTGAGAAAATCGCTGCAATGCCAAAGTTGATGCAGCCGCCATGGTTGGTTGGTTGTTTATGGGATTAAGTACACCAAACCAGCACTTTCTTATACTCGGTTTAGAAGGTTCTTTGGGTTAACCAGAGGAAACTGACATGCATGACAAACCAATAATCTTGCTTTTACAATTACTAGGTACCATGCTGGGCAGACAAAAAGTCCCTGTACTTTAGCTGCAAAAGGAACAGATAGATAAAGATCGACTTTTCATTATGCATAAACATAATCAGTGTGTTTCCTTCCAAATTCATGTATCTAAGGATGTGCGGTGCGGATAATTTTGGTACTGATTTCAGAATAGCCATGCAGACCTATAAATTTTGAGCTATTTTTTTTACCGTCCGTACCACATACCAAATTTTTGTAGATTAATATGTTGTTATCACTTGTTACATTTACTAGAACAGTAAAAAATGCTCGTAAAATTTTGGTGTTGCAGCTTGTGCTCTCCATTGAATCCCAAATTCAGAGACAGCCACATAAAGAACAAAGCGCTAAAAAGACCGCAGATCGATGCGATGATCCAGTTAACATTGCAGGCCAAGAGAAATATCAGAGTCCAGCAAGGAAGAACAGAGACCCGCCCAGGACTCTGATTTTCTGTAAGACCATGGCCATATCTTTTTCCGACGCCGGGGGCCTCGTCACGTCTCGCCCGGGTCGGTCAGCAAATGTTAGGCAGCCATGAACTGAACCGTTTACGCCTGTCACCTCAGCGGATTCCATCAACCGTGAAGAAACCCGAGCCCTAACAACTCCCGGAGAAAGCAGAGGCTGCGCTCGGACTGAACGCATCCGTTTCCGGCAAGCGAGCGCACCAGTTCCGCAAGCGCACAGCTCGCGTCTGTGCATTCCTAGCTAATTTCAGGCAGGAGCAAGAGCCAGCGCATGCATGGGCTGCCAATCCCTGACGTTGCAGGGGATAGTAGTAGGTGAGGTGCATGCTCATCAGATATCAGTTCCTGATCTGTGTGGTCGTGTCGAGAGCCAATTCTGGGCAGGTTCATCTGCACCACGCTCCACGCATGCAGGTATAGGAATGCCAAGAAATTTTTGATGAGGACATGGAGAATGTCTGAGCCAAGGATCTAAGGGCTAGATATTCTAAACAACTCCGGTGACTTTGTATTTTGAAGCTAAGCTGACATCGGCTACTACTGTGATGAGCAATGCAACTGAGGCCATCCAGCTCTTTGTTTGACCTGAACATATTCCCTGTGTACGGATTACATTTTAAGAGTCTTAGATTAATGTACGGACCTTGGTGCGAACATTCCATAAGGTAAGCAAGCATCGAGACTAGAAAAGAGAGAGCGTTTCATGCAGCCTTTCTTCATGCCTTTGTTCCTTAATAATCCATGCCAGGTTT
Organism: Eragrostis curvula; assembly: GCA_007726485.1. Taxonomy (NCBI): domain Eukaryota; kingdom Viridiplantae; phylum Streptophyta; class Magnoliopsida; order Poales; family Poaceae; genus Eragrostis; species Eragrostis curvula. The sequence goes on from RWGY01000611.1 coordinate 109,150, forward strand.
ACTGGTTCAGAGACCATAAAGACAGGAAAAAATACATACAAAAAAAAGTGATAGATAGAGATAAGTAGGCAAGTCGTGTCCATTGTTCATTGTACATTATTTCCCCCTTTTTCCTCCTTATAATTATGAGTTACTAATAGACCAGCGCTCAGTGGCGGAGCCAAGACCTCGCATTGAGGGGGCCGGGCAAGCAACCAGTATATGAAACGCATGTTTAGTTTGCTGTAAAAAAAAAGCACATGTTTTAACACAATCAGTATCCCTTGCAGTACGCCGTGACCAGTTTAACTAGTATCTAGACAAAGCTAATGTTAGTTGTGAATTTTCTATGCTACATGCTAGAACATTATTGTTTAAGTAATAACTATCAGCAAGTTTTCACAAATCATTGGTTTTTTTTTTTGGGGGGGGGGGGGGGGCATGGCCCCTGACAGCCCCCACCCCGGCTACGCGCTAGGTCTACAAGAGAAGGTAGTCATACAGTTAAATATTCAGGTCCAATACACAAAAGATCCGCAAAGCCTTTCACGGATCGTGTTACTTCCAGCTGATCAAATATGCAAATTAGAAAGGAACTTGTCCGTGAGAGATGCATTCCTAAATGCTAATGTGCGTGACACCAAGCACCAGGTGATGGCCAGTAGGTCCGGGATTTGCGTTGGTTGGTGTGGTGCTTCGCCGCCTAAAACAAGGGAGAAGAGAAGAAGTAGATGGCCGGAGAATGGCCTGGCCGGTTGGTGCAACTCCACTCTTCGTACACACCAGTGCTCCTTCCTGATGACCTGTTCTTCAGCGAATTGCGCGGGGGAATGGAAACACCTCCGACGAACGGCAACACCAACTGCACACCAACTCGTACTAGAATTGCAGCAGATTGCTGGTAGCAGCACAGGATGATTGTACTGGCCGAGCTTCCAGAAATGCTATAAATAATGAGTTAATGATTGATCTGGTTATATGCTTGTTTAGTCAATCTATCCTAATACAGTACTTTGAGAGAAACGGCAGCCATTGATGGTTGTGCCATGATACTAAATTACCTGGTGGTACACCATGCCGTGGCATGTCCTTTTTGTTTGCGAAAGATGGGGCACAATCTTTCTGAACTGAAGGTCACTTGTGATAGAAAATAGGTACGGCCTGGTGGGTCTGGGACAAATAATATGAACATTTTGTAACTTTGATCCCATCAAGAGACCAATTTCCTTTTTGCTCTAGTGTTTACTTGCTGAACAGTACAACTACTACATTTTTATACTACATGATTAATGTACGGAGGCCTCACAAAACTTAAATAAAAGACTGGAGATAGAAACCGAGAATTTTGTGGACGAGCCCGAGCTAAATTATGTGTCACATAAAAAAGCAAGCTACTTCTTAATGTTACCGGTTAAGTAAGTGTTTTAAGGAAAAAGAAAGTCCCAATTCCACTATATTTCCATTCTTTAAAAATGTTAATGAATGTAACTAGCCCTAGCAATTACAACAGAAGAAACTACAAAATTAGGAGGAGGAAATGAAGAAAAATGATCATCTAGAAGCTCCCTAGCTGCGTTCGTTCTTGCCACCAGGGAGGGAGGGACCCCCAACCAAACTGTGCAATGCCACGTCACGTCACGTGGTGGTGGATCCATCGGTGCAGGAGCGCGACAGCACGGCCTGATCGTCCTCGTGCTCCTCGCAGGCGGCGACGGCGCGCTCGAGCACGCTGACGACCTCGCTCATGGTGGGCCGGTCCCGCCCGGCCGGGCGGACGCAGTCGGAGGCGAGGTAGCCGACGTAGGCGACGGCCTCCATCTCCCCCGGCGTGGGCAGCGGCAGTCGCGCGTCGAGCACGCGGTGGACGCGGTCGGCCTCGATGTGCGGCACGGTGACGTCCACCACGTTCTTGGGCGTGCCGCTGCCTTCGAACCGCTGGATCACCTTGCACCCGGAGAGCAGCTCGAGCAGGACGACGCCGAAGCTGTACACGTCGCTCTTGTCCGTCAGGTGCTGCAGCCTGTAGTACTCCGGGTCCATGTACCCCACCGTGCCGGCCGTCGTCGTGCACGGATCGTCGTCTGCATTGGTGCCGGTGAGGTTGTCGTTGAGGAGGGAGAGGCCGAAGTCGGAGACCTTGGCGGTCCAGGAGGCGTCGAGGAGGATGTTGGGCGACTTGATGTCGCGGTGGATGATGGGCGGGACGGCGTAGGTGTGCATGTACTCGATGCCCCGCGCCGCGCCGAGCGCCAGGCGGAGGCGCGCCGGCCACGACGCGAGCGGCGGCGAGAGCGGAGGGGAGGGACGCTTGTGGAGGTGGTCGTGGAGCGTGCCGTTGGGCATGAACTCGTAGACGAGGATGCGCTCGCCGCCGTCGGCGCAGAAGCCCAGGAGGCGGACCAGGTTCTTGTGGTTCACGCGGGAGAGAAGCGCCAGCTCCGCCACGAACGCCGCCTCGTGGTCCACCACGCGCCGCGCCGCCATGACGGAGGCGGAGGCGGAGGAGGAGGACGCGCGGGGCTCCGCGCGCTTGATGGCCACCTCGCGGCCGTCGGGGAGGCACGCGCGGTACACGGTGCCGAAGCTGCCGGACCCGATGCGGGTGGACGGCGAGAAGCCCGCCGTGGCGGCGCGGAGCGACGCCAGCGGGAACTGCTCCACCGTCGTGGTGGGCGCTTTCGAGAGCAGCGAGCTCAGCCGCCGCTCGACACGCGGCAGCGGCGCCAACGGCGGCTCGGCGTGGATGCGGCGGCCGGAGTCATGCGCCCCGCCGGCGCCGCCGCCCCGGCCCCGGCGCAGGCAGTAGACCACCAGCACGGCGGCGAAGGCGGCCATCAGCCCCGACCCGATCCCCGCGCTCACCAGCGCGATCGCCAGGTCGCTCATCCGCCGCCGCCCGCCGGTCGGGTGATCATCGCCCGAAGCCGGCGACGAGGAGTTGGAGGTGGGCAGCAGCGCCATCGGCGGCGGCGTGTACCCGCATGGGTAGCAGACGGCCGCGTCGCCGCCGCAGAGCGGCGCGGAGCCCGACCAGACGCCGCACTTGCACATCTCCCACGGCGCGCACGGCCCCGGCAGGACGCGGTCGAACACCTTGCTGCTCGCCGCCCCGCCTCCGATGGCGCCCCAGCACACCAGCGAGTAGTCCGACATGAGCACGCCGCACACCGCCTTGCCCTTGGCATCCAGCGCCACGAACTGCTTCCGCGCCACCTCCGGCGGCGGCGCCGCCGTCGCCTCCGGCCAGCACGAGACGGTCCAGTTCCCCCACAGCACGCACGTCACCGCGTCGCCCACCGCCACCGACGACACCGCGCGGCCCGCTATTTTCATCGACGGCGCGGCGGCCGCCACCGCCGCCGCCTCGCCCCAGCACACCACCTCGCCGCTCTTCTCCTTCACCGCGCACGCGTGCCGCTCCCCGGCGGCGACCAAGGCGTGCCTCCCCTTCGGCTCGCGCCCCACCACCGCGCCGCCGTCGCCGTAACACCTCACCTCGCCGGTGCCGTTCACCAGCCCGCACACGAACCCGCCGCCCACCGCCACCGCAGAGAACACGAGGTCTTCGCCAACCGCACCCCCCGCCCACCTCCAGCACTGTATCCTCCCCTCCACGAGCCCGCACACGTACTCCCCGCCGCCCGACACCGCCGACAGCGCCGCGCCGGAGTACACCCGCTTCGACGGCGCCGCCCGGTGGTTAAGGTCCCACCACCGCATCGACATCTGCCGATACGGGGTCGGACCAACCGAGGCGGCAGAGCAGAGGTACCCATCGCCGGCGACCACGGCGGAGAACGGCGTGGTCCCGCCGCCGCCGCCGTAGGAGTAGTTGTGCGGTGGAGCGGAGCGGTTAGTGATACTGGCACAGGAGAGCTCGTACTGCGCTCCGACGGTGGGCACGAGCGCGCACGCGATGTGGTGCGGGGAGGGCGACGCGTTGGTCCTGACGGCGGCGATGGCGATGGTGGGCAGGGGAAAGGAGGAGGAGGCGAGGAGGAGAGGCGGGAACAGAAGAGCGAGGACGCTTAGGAGGAGGAAGCTGTGGGGTGGAGACATGGAGGAGCTTGGAGGGAGGAGAGAGAGGAGGTTGTGTCGACCATTGTGGCTCGAGGAAGGAGAAGGGGAAGGCGAATGAGGAGGGAGCGAGGGAGGGAAGGGAGGAGGTTTAAAGGTTGGTGTATTTTTTCTTTCCTTGGCCATCTCTTTTTCTTCTTTGGTTTAATTTTCTTAAGATTAGTGGACCCTTATTATGGCTATATGTTTTGATTGTTGGTACGAATGTGATTAGTGCCGCCATGTGTACAAAAAAAAATCATTTTTCTTTCTGGAAAAGTTGTGGGGTGAAAAATGTAATTGTTAGTCAAAATTCCTCACACGGTAACCTACTAACTTCTTACTTACTGTATTTATCTTGAAAAATTGTATGCGACAGTCAAATGGGCGGTTCTAGCTTCATGATGTGAGGAGACTGTTTCAATTTGCATGTGGCTCGCACTTACGTTTATGAACAGAGGATTTGTGTGTGGTGTGTGTGTTTTGTATTTCGAACCGGCCTTTTCACCCATCTTATTAATACAATAACACTCAGCTCTCAAGAAAAGAAAAAAATGTTCCTGCTACTTCAAATTTGAGCATTAGTTATACATTCATAATGTTACACAATTTTTTCTTTTGAGTTTTCAAGGGTATTTGTAGTTATCATGACATATTAGCATTGTTAGTAACAATTCATTACGCTTGTCGTTTTAAATGTGACTAGCAGATAAGCAAACTGTTCGAATTAACTGGCTGTGTAAATTGATTGTCGATGCTCAAACTTTTATAATCTGGTCCTTTTCCGTGTAAATATTATAGCTAATTGGTGATATATTTCAGATGGGCCTTTGTGTTTTATTTTCTGATGCTTTTGGTCCTTCAGTGGCGCCTTCACTTAGTTCGAATTGGCGTCGTAACCCTCTCTGCAATCAAAAGGATAAGCCATAGTCTCTTATCTGCACCCATTTCAAAAGAAAGCTATATTGAAATCCCTAGTAAAAGTCTACTATATACTATCGTGGATAATTGTAACGGGGAAATGACACTGGGAAGACAGAGTCACTTGAGAGCGTTGATGCTATCATCGATCTGCTCTTATTGCAGACAACTGTATAAATAGGATTCATTCCGTTGAATGTGTCATACATGAACAAGCTTATGATCATGCCTTGTTTGTACGAATACCAAATGTAGAAAATTTTGAACTTCGTAAACTTGTGGAAGCACGCTGTTACCGTATTACGCATGTCCCTTTGTCAATCCAATGACGTCATAGGAAGTCATGCTGAATAGTCTAACTATAGAGTGGGAGAAAACTGATGTGAATTACGCTTGCGGCTTGCCTCATTCAACAAAACATCAGAATGAGAGGCTTGTTTCCAGGAAAGTGAGACCAAGAGTGGCTTTCCTGATCTAGAAACAGCTTTTGTTACGCTAATAATACCCATTTATTAGCCGTTGAGAGCCACATCCTCTTACAACGACCAACATCATCACTAAATATTTTATTCCCAATCATGTGAGAGAGAGCAGAATGAAGAGCGCTATGATATGATCCAGAGTGTAACTCAACTGCACGTGCTCAGTTGACTGATGAAACAGCTAGCCAGCTTAATCAGTGCTGGAAGCCGTAATAGCTCGCATTTTTTATCTTAAAAATGAGCTTTATTAGTTGCTGTTTTCGTCCAATTAGGCTCATTTCATACGCCGAACAAAAACAACGACCGACGTCCGACCAAAGATACGACACTACAAGTCTACAAAGCTATGCTTTGGTGTTCTTCGGACGAACATCAAACTCAAGATTGAAAAGCCATACGCGTTTTTCAGGACTGCTGACCACCAAGTCTCTGGCCGAAGGACTGAAACATGGTCAATATTTGCACCAAGTCCAAAACGACGAAGATTTTGTTCAGAAGCTCGTTGCCTATTTCAACCTTCTTTCAAACTACAAAGAGCTTCTAATTCTGTATCTTTATTCCGTCAAAAAAAATTATGTATCTTTCGACGCGCCGCAGACGTGCAGAATTGACAATTCACGTCAGTTCTTTTCGATTTGTCGAAATATCAAATTTCTTGCGAAGACTGGTGAATGTGCTGTGTAGGTTGGAGTATCTTCTATTCTTGGCTTACTGGTAGCCAGTCACTAGACAAGAGTCACTGATCGCTCTGATGTGGTCATCCAAGAAGCTGCTGCTGACCTAACCTGCAAAGTTGCCGACGAGCACGACTCAGGAGTTAAGGTGTCAATTACATTCCATCTTCTTCTTCCCTCTTGCATTAGTTTAATTTATTTTCCTCCTCAAAACTTGCCGTTAAGTAATCGACATCTTTCCTGATTTCCCTCTCATTTCCCTGATTTGCCTAACCGTGCCCTCCTTTTCATGCTGACGCGAATGGTTAACCTGCTGGTGCAGGAGCACTCCAGTGTTGTTTGTTCAGTACGCGCTGTTGTGATAAGGTACAGTGTGTAACAATCTGAACGGCACGTACTGTGCGCAACACTTTTCTATAACATTTCCAACTCAATTTTGCACGCCATTGCTGCCTTTTCTGTGTGAAAGTGAGTGGTAGATGGAGCAGCACTTTTCGCCTACGGCCTGTTTTACCTGGTCCTATTTTTGTTGGAAAAGTACAGAGTCCATTTGCAAAAGATTCCTGGAACAGGAACCAAAGTGGCTTACTGCAAGTTTCAGGAAAGTTCTCCCGCTAAAAATGTGGTGTGGATCATGTTCAAACCTGAGAAGATCTGTGTCGTATCGATGAACTATTCGCATTTGCACTGAAAGTCTCTGCCTTTCTCACCTGAACTATTCGCTAGTAATAAGCTAATACTGTAAAACTTTTTCTAGTTTGAGAACGAAATGGTTCCTGACAGAACAGATAGGAGGGAGAAGGCCTTTCTTGCATCTTTCTTCTAACCTAGGCCGTAGTGCTTCAGATGACAGATCCTTCTCAGAAACATAAATGATTATCACGAAAAGAGAAAATGCGTACCACTGTTATTTTTTCTTGCTGCAGCATTTGACGTTACAATTCGAAGCACAACTAGATTACGCGTTGAAATGCACCCAGACAGGCGGGTATGGATAAGGTCGCTCTGAATCCTGACTTCGTACGCCTGTAATCCGTCCTCTACTTGTCTTCAGCTGCCTCTGAATCGCCGAACAAAAGCTCCATCGTCACCTCCGGTTTCTTTGAACAGAATATGTCTTGCAAGAAGGAAATCTGTAAAAAGGTTTTGTACTTTTGGTAGTGCCGTCAGAGTTTACAGCCGCAGATTTCATTCAAATGCGGTGACAACTGGGGTGTTTGAACCGGCTGCTTCCTGCCAGTCGACGTTCTTACGTCGTACGGATTCCTCTCGCCGGGGAAATGCAGCCGTAACCCCATATCGATCCTTGGCAGCGAGCGGATCGTTGTCGTTGAAATGTTGACGCCACCATCTTGTCGAATGGTTAAAAAGTCAAGTTTAAAGCTCGGCAAAGCCAGAATCGGGCAGGCCTAGCTCAGCTACCAGCGGAAGGTAGTGTTTATCGCCTCTCGTAACGGCTCATGGTCGTCTCGTCCGCGTCTCAAACTTCTCGCGCGTGGTCAGTCGTCCTCCATGATTGCACGCTCGAACTGGCCGTGTCTGCCATCGCCATATGGTTGTCCGTGGAGGAGATGTCGTCCACGTCTATTGTGTGCTCTGCCGCAAGCCGGAGGAGACACGTTGCTTGCCGGAACAGGATTCCGCAGCCGACCGATCTCCGGTTGGATTTCGGCGAGACGTCCGTGTGATAGAGGTCGCGCCGTCCTCTTCCCTTATTCGTGGAATGGTGCCGGCCACCACTGCCTGCCTAGTCGTGGATCCGTCCCTTTCCGCGCGCTTCAGTTCGTGTGCAGGCTGCTAGTACGCAGTGCACTGTTTTGGTTGGTAACTCCTCGTAGGTTGGGACCGTTGGGTAGGAGGGAGGGAGGGACGCGCGCACGCGGCTACGCTGACGGACCGGACGGCTGCGGATCGGTGACGTTCCGGCAAGGTGAGCCGCGCTGACGCATCCGTTCCGCGGCCTCAAGGTGAGTTGACTTGTCCTCCGGCGGCGCGCGCGCGATCAGCTTGCCGTTTTGCGCGTTACTGGTGGGATGCTCTTGGGCCGAAGCAGGCTTTGGTCCCGTGTGCGAGTGAGTTTGGGAAGGCCCAAGATGGACATTGGAGAGTGAGAGTGCATTTTGCAAGTACTCCCAACTGTCCGGCGGCGGCCTGCGCGGGCGCCAATGCGCGTGGCCGTGTCCGTCGAACCCGGGTGCGTGCGCCGGCACCTCTACCAGTTGCTGACTTCCCTCGCATCGCAACCTCATCACATGGAGCTTTCTCGCTTTCGTAGGTGAAGCCTCTGGACGCATGTCCTGACCGACCGTCCCTTGTTAACCCCGAACTCCCTGCAATCCGTCACGCCACAAAAATCCGAAACAGAAAACCCGTGGCAAACCAGTCGCGTGGAAGAAATGTTCTCTTCAGGACCAGACAACCGAGGAAATGCCCAAATGAGTACTTTCATGTTGCAGTAAGACACTGATAATATATACTACATAATAATGTATCAAAATTGAGTTGACATGGACTATCTCTGCATCTTTCACTACCTACGACAAGCCATTGCAACACCAAACCAAGGACAGTTGCACTAAGCGGTCACGTGGATAAATATCTTGGCGCTGCTACGCTGGCTACTCTGTCTTTAAGCAGGACACCCAAGCCATTAGGGGGATGATGTACATGGGCGACTCAAAATACTTTGACAGAACGGGTACATCATTCGCATATAATGACTGAACAGATAGGTCGTTGTTTTACTCAGGCCACTCAACAGATTCCACTGAAGGCTTTAAGACAGGAGGAGATGATGGGCCAGCGCGAATCAAAACTGCTATCTTGTGACGACTGCCGACTAGCCATTAATCTGAGGGAAGATTTGTGATATCTTCATAAAGACATCCATGACCTAACAATAGATACATCAGATTAGAAACTGAAGCAGGGGTGACGATGAACTATCAAGTTAAATAGTTGACAGAATCAGACATACCTCTTGGTCGTTTTGGTACTTCACAATGTTCAGAGGGTTCTGCGAGCACTGCAATAAGATACCATCATGTCAGAAGAATCAGAAAACTAATGTAGGTACTAACGGGCATCAACAAACCAACTCAGGAGGGAGTAGCTGAATAATCAGTACAGTATCTTACATCCATGATGGCTGTTTGAATTTTTGGATTCTGGAATGCCACAGCAACTTCTGGGTTGGCCATGATTTTCGATACTACTTCCTCTGGCGTCATGCCAACTTGCGCTGCAAAAGAAATCAAAGAGCTTAAGAATTCATGCCTAGTGATTTTAAGAAAACCTGCTTCGTGGGTAGCTAATATAAGTTTATTTGAACAAATAAATTCTGGTGCGTGATAGCAAATTGAGACAGGAGAAGAACAAACTTAACTAAATAAATTAACTATATCACTGCCTGCCATGCATAATAAGAACACAATAATAACATGTGCAAAAGCTATGTCAGGTATGAGTGCTAGAAAGTAACACAGGTATCAAAGGAAGAGTGGATCCTCATGACATATCTCCAGTCCAAAATTAGTCATTTCCGACAGGCTTAGATGTACATATTAGTAGGGAAGGACAAATGAAACTACCATATGATTTGGCAGTACAGACATATGAGAGCTTGAAGGAAATTTCATGCAGAATTCGATTGCTCTAAATAGGAGACAATTAAATGTGGGGCTATTGCGTTTTTACCCCTGCTTTGCCTTCCAATTGTGATTTTACCCCTGTAATTTAGGGTTTGCGATTTTACGCCTAGAATTTCAAAACGAAGACAAAGTTTACCCCTATCAGGGGTAAAATCGCAATATTTTTATTGCGTTTTTACCCCCGGTAGGGGCAAAGACACGCTTCAATTCAAAAAACCAAGGGTAAAATCACAAAGTTGGAAAAGGAGGGGTAAAATCGCAATAGAGATGCAAACCAGGGGTAGAAACACAATAATCCCATTAAATGTTGTCATGGGTTATTTCACTCACCAAATTGTTGCCTCACTTCTGGGCTGCTAAGGTCGAAGTTCTTCAAGTGATCAACCATGCGGTTATCCCACTGATCAGGAGATCCGCCCATGTTATTTCTGTAAGCAAGCAAAATATCAGTATAAAAAGACCAGGGAAGATTTTAATTTATTAAAAATCATGCATTGATACTTGTTAGGTCAACTGCAAAATGCAAAGGGCGTGATAACGAGAGGGTCCATGGGTCCTGTGTAAACCATAAGTTGCCACTACCATGATACCTAGCAGCTTCCAAGAGCCCATGGCATCACCAATAAGGGCTAATGTGCTGTTTGCTAATTGGAATGCTAATAGTTTATCTTCGATGTCTACTAAAAACACGCCCTGCTAGGGTTCACTTGATTAAACATTCAAACTTCAACAATGCAATATCCATAGGGAGGCAAACCGGTATCTTACAGCATGTCCTGTAATTGCTGGCGGTACATTGGATTCTGCAACATCCCTGGAAAATAAGGCATACACACATAAATATCTTAAAATAGAAAGAAATTCAAATTATGTGATTTGGAAGGGACTAAATAAGCAGGAGCAACGGAGCATACACTTGAAGGAATCTGGGTTTCTCATCTCCTCTGGCAAGTAGCTGAAACATGTGAAGAATTAGCAAACCTTTCCAAGATACATGCAACCAAAGGATAGTTCCTATTGTACTCTTAGTTTCTGTGATACAAGAGCTATTAAATTCTGAATTATTAAAATCGACTTTCACATGGGAGTCGTTACTGGAGGAGTCAAGGCAACCTTATCCCGACACGACACATAACAAGCAACAATTGGAACACTGGTAAATTTGTCATTCAGTTATCGCTGGGAGTACTCACAGCAACCTTATCCCCGACACATGACAAGAAAGAATTGGAACATCGGTAAATTTGGATTGAGTTATCCCATGTTACTGTCCATTATTTCGAGGCTTTCCCGCACAACTCTCTCATCCCCAATACATAATAAGTAAAGAATGGAACACAGGTAAATTGCTAGAGCTATTCCATCTTATGTGAAGTAATGATGTATAGGAGTTCCTTCCATGTGAAACTAAACTCTATATCTGGAAGCAGTTGCGCAAGACTGGCTCTTAATCTACAGATAGAAACTACCTTAACTAACGAAATTCTGGGAAAAAATTTAGTCTGCTAAATCAAAGGTCTTCTTTTTATATTTTTAATACTATAATCATCCACATCATTCATAACAATGGAACAAAACCATATAGAAAGAATTATCAGCAGCACCACATAAAACACGACCTGTGATTGCAATGCATATAATCGCTAACCAAGTTTTAAGTGGACAAAATCTTTAGGCCAAAATGCTGTCAGCAATAAACTGGCAAATGTTCCGTGTTTGATGAAGAGACTTTCTCTTCTCGTGGAGCGCATTGTGTAAAGACTTCAGCAGTGGCAGGCCATAGAAATTAGGCCCCATTTGGCAGAGCTCTAGCTCCAAGGAAAAATCAAGCAACCAAGGAGGAACTAGGAGGCTTTTAATTAAGAAGAAATAGGTACCCAAAATCGAGTCAAAGAGGACTTTAACCTGCGTGGTCAGTGTATACTCACACCCATACCCAACGGATCTAGATTTCTTGGAACTGGTCGGTCTCATGCAGTGGATGGATTTAAGGTCTTTGGTTAAGTCATTTTGTTCTTAACTTCTTATATTGGAGTAAAATTAAAATTAAAAGTTTATTTATTTTATATTATAAGCTCAAAATCCAACATGGATCTCGGAGCAAGAGCTGTGCCAAACAAGGCCTTAGTATTCAGAACAATTAGTAGATAAGCAGAAATATTTCACTAAATGATAACAAAATACAACAACCAAACAAATCCAATGCCAGATGAGCCATTACTGTCTTGAAAAGAATGAAAACAAAAAAAAATTAACAAATTTCAGGCGGGTAGCAAACTTACGGATAAACCATCTTCTGCACAGCTGGATCTTCCATCATTTTCTCTATTGTTTCAATGGATAGCATAGGTCCTGACCCTGAATTACCTATAACAGAATCAGTTGAGGAGATTTATTCACACCAACCAGAGTACAATGGACCAAAGAAACACTACAACATCAATACTGAGATGCATTTTTTTATAATTAAAAAAACACTAAAATGTATGGTACCAAATTGTCCAATGCTTACTAGATTCAGTTGGTCCACGAGCAGCATCTTCACTGGGCTTAAAAGCAGCTCCATTGGTTGGAACCTTTGACCATCATAGAACAAAGTAAATATTACAGATTTTGCAGGAACCATGCTAGGAAGTTTTGAAACATAACTTACTTTTTGCTCAGTTTCCTCCTTGGTTTCACTGTCAGTACTATCCTGTTTTACATCCACTGTCTCTAGAGAAGACTGAAGTTGATTTTGCTGCAACTCTTCAGGAGAAACATCAACAAAGGCTGCACACATTTTGTCATGATAGCCATGATGAGATGAGATAATTATGACAAAAATAATGTTAAGCATTATAAGGAGGACAGATAACACTACTGGCACATTGAAAGACCTATCTCATTCAAATATCATTGAAAGGGGAAAAAGTCTACATATAAGTAGGTCAATACCAAATTTCTTGGACGGCTTCCATGTTTCAGCATCTGCAGCTTCCGAAGTTCCTGCAGCTTCCACTTCAGTAGCTGAAACATCAACGGTTACAGACTGCTTGGAGGTTGCTTTCTTTGGTTCCGAGAATGGGTAACTGCTTGGCATAGTTGGAGCTGCCTGTTGTGGCATGGCAAATGGGAAAGGCGAGTTGGAGCCAAAAGTGTTTGGCGGTGCTTGGGTCATCATGGACTTGAAGGCTTGTTCCATGGCATATCTCTGTAACAGACTTAGTAAGTAAACAGCTGCGCAAGGAAGTGAATATCGCTCATGTAAAGCCAAATTCAAACAATGCAACTATTAAGCAACAGAAACAGTAAAGAGAAACAAGAAAAGGGGTAAGAGGGACAACCCCAGAAAAAAAGGGACTGCTTAACATGCAGCAAGGAACATATAAATATCTCACATAAGTAGAGGAAATAATGACAACATGATAGTAATCACAACAATGGTATATAAGTTCAAGATACACTGGATATACAGAAATTAAACCGCCTAACAAACTAATACACACTTTCACTTCACATGATTGTACATTATGCTTAGACTACTGAGAAGGTGTAAGCACAAAGAGGACAAAGAAAAGGACCTCCCTAATTCACGTTCCACCAATGTAGAGATACCCCAAGATGATTCTGAGGAGCAACCATGCAATTTGATGGGGGGATACATACCATTTGGAGACAAGGAAACAGGGAATAGCTGCGAGCTCACCTTTACCATTGACGAGACCTGATACACCAACCACAACATATTTTTAAGTGAAGGACAGAACATTTATAATTATTATTACAGAATGGCACAGAGAAATGGGATTCGCACCACAGAAAACGCCGCGGACAATGCCACGCCAATTCCAATCCAGAAAACAGGTGAACCACTGCAAAGAGTTTACTACAAGTTAACACGCGAGGGTTAAGTCGTTAATGGCATACACAAACAAAGCAGGCAAACAGACTCACATGAATGAAGACTGGGGAGGCACAGGGGGCAGAGTGCCAGTTCCGGTAGACATATTCTCATTGCTAGTCGAGGATGATACGCTTGCAAAGCCCTTTGAGTTCAATCCCTCCAAGACTGAGGCAATTAATTTACAGATATTAGAAGTTAGGTAGAGAATAACGGAGTACTTCTAATAAAAAAATCCATCCAGAAATGTGGCTATCTAAGCTGAGCAAACTCTCTCCACGAATTGGATACCTCACTACAAATACAGACAGGCAAGCTGAGCAATGCCTACTCAACTACTCCTAAGCTACACAAATAGATGCTAAATTATGGGAAACTCGGTCGAAGAAGAGCAGGATGACGTCTTAATTCCACAACATGTTCCACCAATGCACAAGAGCCATGGATTCAATTCGTTATAGATAGACGTACAAAACCGGAACAGCTCCACCAGCTTTATCTGCTGACACCTACTCAACAGCGCACCTCGCCTGCATCTAACTAAACCCGAGCACAATCACTGAAGCATAAGAACAGGCCAGTCCGTTCCCCCTCACTCACCGTTCCTGGATCCGCGAGGCCCTGCGGCGGCGGCTGCGACGACGAGCCTGGGCCTCCTCGCCCCTCCTCTACGCCCGGCGGCCAGCGGCGGCGCGGCCGGGAGCCGGGGGCCGCGGGAGGCCGCGGAGAGGAGGGGGAGGCGAGGGGACGCGGAACACGAGGAGGCGAGGACGAGGCTCTCCATGCCGGGAAACCCTAGCGCGTGGGCGGGGTCTATCTCTTTCCCAGTACCTCAGCTCACTCGCTCGCGCGCTAGGGTTTTTGCTCGGCGGCGAGGCGTCGGCTTCCCTTCGCTCTCTTTACTGGTGCGATGAGATATGGGCTCGGGGGATGTGTGCGATAGGCGGAGAGGATGACGACGAAACCAAGGACGCCTCGTTCCGCTGTGGGGGGTTGTCGTAATACCGCTGCTGTACCTGTATGCAATGGCTGTATTGCGTTGCTCTATCGAAAAAGACGATTATCAGCACAGCAGATAGCGACGCTTATCACTCCAACATAGACAAGGATGCTAATCAACTGCCAAACTATAGCCCATGTTTTAATAAAGGTATTCATCTTGTACATGCGAAAATGATTCAATTCTTGCGGTGTTCGATGCAATTCCTCAAGTTGACGCTACCAATCCGAGTAAGGAAGTGCAAAACAGACGCTACCCAGGCCGGAGAAGAGCAGTGATTTTCAAATGAGAACACAAGGAATCCAGCATTAGTTACAGTTGCAATGGTATCGATGAAAGAACGCATAATAACCCATACAACATTCAGTTCACTCTTCTCTATAGTTTACAAGTTCTCTGGCAGTAGAATCTTCAGATCCGTACCCTATGTTACGCATATGCTACTATACCCCTTGGTGCAAAATAGAACGACGATAGCAATGTTGAGTGGTTACGCTCTCCACCAAACATGGGCACTTTAATCACAGAAGATGGTATTGCTGATACAACAAAAATGGTCTTCATACAAGGTACATGCAACATCTACTGCAAGTACTTCTTTCTCAATCTACAAAGCAGCTATTAACTTACAGTTTTACACAATTGTGAAAGATAAAATACAATATTAGCCTCGAGTATTTGATAAACTTTTCTGCCCAAAAATTTACAGTTGCTGCTCTTTCGCCTTCTTCCGAGCCAGAGCTCGTGCTCTAGCTGCAGCAAGTGCATCATCAGTTCTTTTGTAGTGATCATCCGTAACCTTTGCTGGCTGAGTGTTCTTCTGTGGGGCCTGTGAAGCATTTGATAGAACATCCGCATCCTTCTCAGTAGAACCAGCAGCAGTTGAATCCCTTGATCCATCTGCTGAGGGCTGTTCCACACTTTTAGCCCGCTCTGGTCGATTTGCTGAGGGATGTTCCACACTTTTAGCCCGCTCTGATCCCACACTGGATTCTCTTCTACGCTTAGGAGAACGTTCAGAGGCTTCAGCATCAAAACTGTTGGTTTTAGTATCATCTGGTTTATTATCTGACTTTTGAGGGTTAGCATGTTTTCTACTGTCATGTGTCTCTGCACCAAAAGCAACATTATTCTGAAGACCAAAGTAAAAATCACTGAGGTCCTTCTTCTTAGTTACCTACAAAAAACAAGCAGATAAACAACACATCAGCCCATAAACAATATGACTGAAATGTATAACCACATATGAGTTTCTTTTTCTTTCTTTTTTTTAGGAAATCTGATTTGCAAAATAAAACAAGATACAACCCATCCTGCTCTCTGAAAAAGGAAGGGAACAAAAAAGAAGCAAGACAGCCCATCTTGCATGTAATAAATTTCGTGAATACAACAGCAAGGCAGATAAGTGATAAAAAGTAACTGAAGCGCTGTTTACACTTAGCAGATCATATTTGTCAAAACATCCATAAATCACTTGCTAGTGATGAAGATATGCTGAAGAAAGAGACTATGCGAAAAGGGAATAATAAAGGATGGTTTATATAGTTGTAGTGTCGAAATTCGTAGCCACGTTCATCTACTCTCCTATTCTGATGTGACAAACCGGTCCATAGCACACCAGTCTAATGAGAAAATGAAAATTCAAACAAAGAGCTTCATGATGAAATAATAAAAGCCTCCTCAACTAAAATGCAGCAGGCATGCAACTTTTAAAAGCAAGCTTTCGTTGCATCATGGTTCCAATGAGAAGAAACAAATGATATTCATATAATATTCAAATAAATGATAGAAAGTACTCATGCAACTCCAAATCAATAGAAATAATAAGATACGAGTAGGAAATCATAACGATAACAACATAGTATAAGAAACAGCGTGTAACAGTTAAGGACATGGCAAACTTACATCTTCCTTTTCTTCTTGACGCTGTCGCCTTTTCTCTTCCTCCAGCCACTTCTGCTGTTCCTCTAGTTTCTTTCTGTAGGCAGATGTTACAAACTTATCCTTGTCACCAAAGAGGTGATCCTCCTTGCTCCTCTCTTTCTGAAGCTTCCTCTCATATATTATATCCTGTTCTCGCTTACGTTGTTCTGCTTTTTCCTTAAGTTGGGCAATATATTTTGACTGTGAAAAGGAGATGTGTGGTGTCAAAAACAGAATATAAAAAATTAAAACGGCAGTACAACCCAGAGTTAGCGGCTCAAATCAGAAACAAGTTAGAAAAATAATATGTTATCATGTGAAATGTGGAAGTAAATTTCTCTCTGAACAATTCTATACAACAGATCGATGCACTCAGATGCCATTGCAGAACAGCTATGACCTATATAGCATGCAAGAGGGAGTAGTTACCATGGGCGGAGCTCCCATAAGTCCTGGGTACTCACAGGAAAACCCAACACTTAGACAAAACAATGAAGTATACAGATTACATGACCATACATACACACCCATGACCCATGTGAGTCCATATCTTCATTTAATTATGTCCCACAGTCAATGAAGCAAACTTGGTTAATCTTTCTAACTTTTATCTCATGATTTTGTCAAGCATTAAAATCCATTGCGATAGTTGATCCTTATTTGTGAGTAGATATCCCCCCCCCCCCCCCCCTTGGGAATACCCTAGTGCGAAGTCCTGGCTCCGCCACTGGTAGTTACATGAAGAATATCTTTATCATTGTTACATTTGATGGTCAGGCGTCCTGTGTCCCGTGCTAAATTCCAAAAAAAGAGAAGCAAACAGTTCATTGCCAATGAAAAGCTACAGATAAGCATTACATTAGACCACAACAAATTGAGTAAATCTTCAGTTCGCTCTAAAATAATGTTTATCCCTCATTCATCAATAAAAAACAATCACGCATATTTGACATGTGGTAAAGGAAGTTCCCCAATGCAAGAACGACCTCTCATGCTCCATTTTCTTCCCATCAAGCAAGGAGAAACCCATTGAGTCCACTTTTATGTAAACTTCCGTTTCCAGGAATCAAACACTTTGGAACTAGATGACATAAGCTAGCAACTAGTCTCCTCGCCAAATTAACTAATTACACTCTTTCACGCATCCCAGTGAGCATAATCCAAGCATTCAAGCTGCATAAAAGCAATCACGGTGGCAGGACGGAGGGATTACCTCGCGGACGACCTTGTCCTGCATCTTGGGCCGGGCAGCCTTCTCCTTCATCTCGTCGTACACCTCGTCGTAGGCGAACACCGAGGGGTCCTCCTCCATGGCCTTCTTCTGCTGTTCCTCGACCTGCGCGCGAACAACCACAGCCGGGGCAGGGGAAGGGGGAAAAAATTCAATCATCCCATAGCCCCGCACGCAAAGAACGGAGAAAGTAGGACGGGAGGAGGCGGGAAAGATTACCTTCTGGAGGGCGCGCTGCTTGGCGGCCTGGCGGAGGATCTCGGCCTCCACATCGTCGTCGCCGTCGTCAGCGAAGGCCGCCAGTGGCCGAGCCGGTCGCGGCGGCGCGCGCGACGAGGACGCCGCCGGCTTCGTGCGGAGCTGCAGCCCGTATCTCTGCATCGCGGCGTCGGCGGCGAGCGGCCGACTCGATCGGCTCCTGGGAGAAGGCGAGGAGCGAACCCTAAGCTGGGCGTCGGCTTCACACCTGACACCTTGGGAAGGAGAGCCCTCGCCCGAGAGGCGGCGAGGGGAGAAGGAGAACAGCCTTCCGTTTTCGTAGGGAGAACGCGTGACAGCTTATATTCTTTAAATTTTTTTAGGGAGAAATGCGTCACCGTCCAGTGTTTGATTCGATTCAAATGAAAATTGCAGCTTGATTACAGGCGCTTGAATAGAGAGTTTCAAATAACTTTGACACATCCCAGATTCAACCTTTTTTCCCCTTGGAGAGTTTTCTTTTGAAAATCACCAATTTATAAACTTTTCTGTTTATTTGAAGAGTTTGAAAAACTGGCCATTTTTTCTTAGAAAAAACTCTCCACACGATTGGAAAATTGGTGACGATTAGGCAATTACCCAAAAAAAAAAAAAACTGTGGCACATCCCAAATTCAACGTTTTTTGCTTCCTGGGAGACGAATCAAAACATGGAGTGGTCTCGGTGCAGGCTCTTGACTAATCCAATTTTCAAAAAAGTATGCATACATTTTAAGCTTACATAGTTTCTTTCATACTATGTGCAGGAAGATCAATTATTTCTTTGCAATGTGGGGAATAAAGAAACACAATCCTCCAAACAAATTCAAGAGCGATAAAACTAAGCTGTCTATTGTGGATGCTTAACATAAACCACTTCACACCGTCAAAGCACGGGCTATGCATGCTCGCTAAGGTACTCACTCAAGCTTGTAGTTTTACATTACGAGATGCGAACTATGTATGATGGGTGGATTCAAATGCTGCTCTAGCCATTAAAGAGAATATAAGCAAATGAATGTTTTATACGGAAGCATATGACTAAGCATGAGGGCACGAATTCAAATCTTGATGGTGGAGATTACTTTGTAAGCGTGACAAGGTCACACTAGCCAATACACAGCACTTGTGCATCAATCACAATTTTTAAAGATTAAAATTTAGGTCACACTAGCCAATGCACAGCACATGTGCATCAATCATTTTTTTTAATATAAATATTTTTTTTTGGTCGATTACAGCGCATGGTTTGTAATCGATTAGTCAGATCTGAACCTCCATATTCCAATTGGTCGCATGGACTATTTTGTGTTACAGCCACAACGTAGTAAAGTTAATATAAAACCATTGGGTTTGCTTGACAGTATTTTACGACAATGATTTGGTCCAAGTTCACCTCAGTGAATCACAATGTACTAGGCTTCTTTTCTGCAAGGCAAAGTAAACGTAATAGATGCAACAAACCAGAACGCAAGGCAACATTACTTAATCATTTAAACAGCAAGCACCTTTGATGCTGTACACCATGCATAGTATCCTTATAACATGAAAAACCCCATATAGTTGTCTGGCAAGACATGACAGCAAAACACACACCAGACGTCAAAGCAATGCCGGGTCTAATTTAGTCATAAAGCCAAAATGTGATGTCACTTTGCACTCTAGGTAACTTTATGTTGCAGCACACCACGATCGCAGCAGCCGAAACACGGGTCTCATAATCTAATAGCTTAATTCACCTTTATTTAGCAAACCGGGTAATCTGGTAACTCTTATCTCTCTTTGTAAATACATGGCACTTCTAACCTGTAAACAGCAACCAGAACAAGACCTTTCTCTAGAGATATTTACATCCATCTCTGATGAATAGTCGAGGTTGAGTATGCCTCCAGGGGTCTTGAAATATGTGACCACTGTCACGAGGTACTGATGCCAACCTAATCTCCATCCATTGCTCCAGAAATAGCAACCTTGGGCCCCAAATCAAATCTCACCCAAGTGATTGAGAGCTACCTACTGGTGGTTATGTTACTTCACTATTTATGTGAACCAAATCAACGAGCTCCCTTTTCAGCTATAGTTGAGACTTCGATTGACAAAATGATTGCACTTCATGGCAGCATTCGATCGATGAGCATTTTGTTAACATACTTCACAGGATCAACAGCTAGTAAACAAGAATGAGCTGCAAAATCCAAAACTTCTCAACTTGCAATATCTGTTTTGATGAGTTTATCTGCAAAAAAAAAGGTTGATAAACTATCGTGAAACTGATGAGTTTCTCAATTTGCTAAGAGATTTTCTTTTGCAAAAACAAAAAAAAAAATCAACTAACAAAGTTTCCCAAAGAGTATTATACAGCAGAAGTACAACAGATCATGCCAAGCATCCCTTAAAATAATGATACACAGAAAGACATTGAATAAACTATAGAGTAGCAAGCATAACATACCATCAGTGAGCAAACTCACGACCCTGAACTTGACTTTTGAACCCACACTTGTCTCTGCATGTGTTGTTCATGGTATTAGGAGCTTGACTGAAACACTTAATTCATTTCTTTGCAGTTAGCGATGGGGCAAATAAGAACGAGAAATACAAAAAGTCACACCTCATGAGCACCATAACTGGCAGGGCCCCTCTTCGAAGTCTTTCCATCAGATGTGGTAGCAGAGATTTCTGTTTCCTTCAGACCTCGTGGAGGACCACGGCGGGTGGCATGCCGATTTCCTGAATTGAAAACTGGCACCATGAGCCATAATGGACAAATTGATCAAGAAAACAGTGTTCAGCTTATTTTGTAATGAGTATCTCAAACAGAATAATAAACGAACCATTTTCCACAGGACCACCACGACTACCACCATGACTTCTTGGGTCTGTTTTCCTTTCACCATGACCTGCATCACCCAGTCATACAGTTAACAGAGTAACTTCAGCATCATCAACAACAAAATAACTTCAGTAAGATGCATACTATCTGTTTGCTGAGAGAGATTATCCCCAGGATGAGACTGGGTTAGCGGGAACTCAGAAGATGAGTTATGTGCACCACCTCCAGATGCAGACTTGCGAGGAGCCCACACACCCCTATCAGGCCTATCTCTATTTCTGGCATGCCTTTCAATCTTCTCACCGATGGGTACAGAACCATGATGATGATTAGGCTTCTCCTCAAATTGGCTTCTCTCAGCATTTTCAACTATGTGATCTTTCACAATGGAACGTGGGTTCAGAACTCTTGGGGGGCGTTTATCTTTCTCAGAGTTAAGCGCGTGACCTTCCTGCTCATGTTGATAAGCATTTGCGTTGCGTGCTTCCTTGTTGGAAAGTATAGTCTTAATAATTCTTCCACTGGCCTCAAGTCGTTGGTCTTGTCTAGAACTTGATGGCGGTGCATTCTTGACAGGGGTCACTGACTGTTGCTGAGTTGTGCTGTCAGATGTCTATACAAAAAGAAAAGAAAAATTAAACATATTTCCATACTAGCAAAACAGAAAAAATCTGTAGCATGCGTTTGCTTACATTAGGGTCCACCCTGGCTCTTCCTTTTAAAAGGACAATTTTGTCCCTTTTGCCCTCCATAACCTGAACAGATCCAGAGGTTCCCCCACTAGTGGCGTCTATGGGAAAAAATATTAATAACATAAGAAAATGTTCCAATTGTAGCATATGTCATATGCTTGTGACTGAATGAATACAGATTAACAGGATAAGACAAAAACAATTTTAGTTTCCCATTCTCAAAAGAAAACATGTCCACATGTGCAGAACAAAGAAGTATGAAACGGAAACCATCTTTATCAATAGCAGGGAAAGTAACGTAAAAATGTAAAAAGTAGATGATGCCACCCAATAGAAAGGACAGTTGTCACTCCCATAACTGGAATGCAAGCATTGGTGCTAGCAATAGCGTGACGTGACATTCTTGCTTGGTCTACTGCCACACGCCAGAAATAGACGGAAATAAGGAAGAAAAATTCAAATCCTCGTTTGATTGTGTTAATGATGCTTTTAAAATTGTGGTTGCTTGTGAAAACATGCTTATTTTGTCATTAAAAAAACTTAGTTAACAGCTAAGCCATTTTACACAGAATGGTATTGGCACACATTTATCGACAAAGATTGTTAGTGCAGAACTTGCAACATCAAAAATACCTTGGTGATTTTTACGGACTTGGAACACGAAGTACTATTCCCCTATTATATACGCCGGTGAAATTTGTAATAATGGGACTCACAGGCGGGTAACAATGTCCGCGCGTTAGTTGATACAATATGTTTAAAACACAAAGAGGCAGGGTAGATCATAAACAAAAAATCACTCTTAGTAATGTCCAGCAACATAGAAATTAATGTTGATAGAAACAGTTGAAAAAATATATAATAATTAACAATTTCTTGATTTGGTACCAGTGTACCACCTGGTGGTCCAGTATTAGCCTTTTCCCTATGCTCCTCTCTCCTTGACGCTAAGATGTAAGTTGGTTTCTCCTTAGCACTGTCTCGTACAACATACTGCTGGAGACCACAGTAAAGCAGTAAATTAATAAATTCCTCAAACGTACAAAAGAAAGGTAGTCATTATCAGGAAAGAAACATTATGGGATACAAGGCAGAACTTCCAGTAAATCAATAAGGCTTGCTACAAAACATCGCAGGGCGAATTGTCCATAACTCGATTTGTGAAATCAAGATTGCTAGTGCCTCGATTGAATATCATGTCAAGCAGCTGTTCATAGGAGTTGAGAAAATGGAATATAAAAAAACACGCAACCATGATAAAAAAACAAAACAATTTACCGCATATGGAGCACGATACTCAGAGAGGGGACATGGATTGAGCACAACCATGCCATTTTGTACAGTAGACTATGATCATGGGTCATATTTAATGAAGGGAGAAGAAACATCATGGTGAGCTAGTACCATACACGTAAAAGGCATCTAAATCAAACGTAAGAAATCTCCAACGTGGAATTGAGGTGTGGACATATAACATGCAAATTATTATTCTAGAAAAGTCAGACAGGAACAAAAAAAGGAAATAATATATGAACTAATTATACCCCATTTCTTTTGCCAACAAAAAATCTCAGAAAGTTCTAGCTAAACAAATTACCGTTGATGTAGAGGACCTGCGCTTCTCAGAAGATCTTTTTGCCGGACTGGAACTGCTAGCTGCAACTGCCATTTTTCTGCTAAGTCTACCTCCAGATCTCTACAATGAATGAACATTGCTAGTTAATTAGTTGATTAAAAAGGGTATAACTCTACACTGTCAATGATGGAACTATAATACCTGAGCCATACTCTTAGCCGCCCTTTGCTGACGAACATAAATCATAAGAGGTGTCATAACAGGTGCCTCCTTTCCAGCAGCTGCAGGGAAACAAATGGAATATTAAACCCATTACATGCTTGCGATATTAGTAGAGAGTAGAGACATTAATTGAGCAAAAATGCAAGATTTAATAGGATAGTTTTGATGGCATATTTTACCTGCCCTTTCAGCTTCTTTCCTTTCAAGCTGAATTTCAGCACTTGGCAGATGCTCAGTAGGCTTTGAAATACGCTCAAGAAACTCTAAGTATTCAGGATCTAATTATTCCAGAAAAAAGACACAAGGTTAGAATAAAATGATAAATAAAATGACGGGATGGTACTACTGCCTATTGGACAAAGACTTGATAATATTATTGGTCAGAACCTTTCAATATAGTTCCTTCACGGCCATCCTTCTTGATATTTGACTTAGGAACCTGTTGCGATGGTGCATATTCCACAAGAGCTTTAAATTGAGCACCTGACACGAACAATGGGCGACATGCATGAAATAATATACACAAAGCAGATCATAGATGCATGCTCCCAAAAATAAAATCTGCAATCATATGCTTGTTAATGCGGATTCACACATGGACTATGGCGCTAATATATGCTGTACACGTTTGCATCAACCACCTCTGGGACTGACTCCAACCCAAGTTGGATCAACAGAATCCAAGGTTAAGAGTACCAATGTATAACTGCTATTATTGTACTACCATGCTGCCACACTTGTTGAGTAAGTCCAATCCAATTTCTTATTTATGCATATACGCTCGGCAAAGAACTAAATTATAAAAAACAGACAATGGTCTAAAGCGAACCTAAAGTACACTTCAGGTTGTGTAAAAGAGATGATAAACTAGCAAATTGTAGGTTCTAGTGTTGCTTCGTTCAGCCATGAAAAAACATGAAGTTCCACAATGCTATAAATGACCATATAAACTTCTGTATTTAATATGTTGCAAAATATCATAAGGGTTGTAATAAATGACATGAAATCTGAGCGTAGAATTTTTTTTATGGAACCAGGTAATTCATATGTCAACATATGCATGAGAAAACACATCTAATTTAGTACCTAGAGAAGCTCGGAAAATTTTCATAGTGGCATTTGGTCCACTGAACAAGGTAACAGAGCAGTCCCATTTTTCAATTGCCGAGGAGTGTTCAGATTGTTTTTTCCCCCCAACTTATGTCTTGCCTTGGATATATTCATTTATGCTTACCAAACAAAAAGGAAAAAGACTTCGTTCATCTGAGATAACTAGTATTAGCCTAATCAATAGAAACTGATTTTAGCGCAAAGGACACGTAAATGCTCATCAAAGTTTGATGCAATTAACAATGCCACATAGTAACAAGTCAATGCAAAGACCGTGGGAACTAGTATTTGTGGCCTCATCATAAAAAAAAAGAATAAAATCATTGCTTGCAACCGATCAAGTTGAGGACATCCATTACATTAAAGGAATTAAACAAGTAAAATGTATTGGATAACGAGATGGGAAAAATTACCCTTTTCATTGACAAATACATGCCCGTTGAAGAACTCAGCAAACTCATAAACATCCTCCGGGCGCTTGAAATTAAGGTACAGTCGAGAATACCTATGATTCTTTTGGCTGAATTAACAAAAAGGTGCAAAGAAGAATGTCAATGTCATTTGGATTTAACATTTATATCTGAACATTTGTCAATATCATTCTGTTTCACAGCCTTAAATACAACTCATTTGCTCAAAGAAAGCTAAACTGCTATATCTGAAAGAAAAGAGCTCAGAGAGAATAGTATATTCTACCGAGCTAGCGTACCAGTCATTGCTGTCAGATAACCAGACTACTGATTTTGTTTTAGAAAAAGGGAACATGCAGCATAGGCACTACAGAAAACAGTAAGCCTAAGTGTGGAAAGGCAAAAGACGAGGCACTATGCAGTTAACTCAAAATAGCAAGACCGCTGGCTAGGGAAGTCAAATAGACTATAAAGTACGACCACTTCAAATCGTTCCTTCCTAACACAGAATACAAAGCAATACTTCCTACACAGATTGATTCTTTCAAAGCAAATACACAAACTAAGAAGGCAGGTACTAATCCTGACTCACTTATTCACTTTAGAAACAGGAAGTGCTACAGAAAATTAAATTAGGCTTGAGCATATCCTTACTATAATTCTGAACCATGCAATTGATTGTGTTTCATCAAAACTGCAGGATGTTAAAAGTGCAACAAATTGAAAGGCCACCACAATCAGATAAAACTATAATTCCACAGTTGACAGTTCAGTGACTAATGTAGGTCATGGCTCAGCTCTGTCGCAAGGACCAACAAATCAACATGACAGTTTGCGGGTAACAAAACTACACTACCAGTCTATCACTAAAGCTAGCAAACAGAATGTGAGGCGCAACAAGTCAGTTCGCTTCCCAAATTAACAGGTTTGAACAGTTAACACCCGAGTCCTAACTACCGCCCGACTCCCACCCACACGAAAGCTACAAGCAGGGGGCACAGAGGAAGCGCAGACCTGGCATTGCCTGGGCGGAAGCACGCCCAATCGTACCGCCCGGCGAAACGAGCGTCGACCTGGTCCACGACGGCCTGCTGCGCGATCGCCGGCGGCAGCCGCCGGAGCACCACCTTGGTGCGGTGCGCCGGGTCCTTCATGTGCCCGCGCGCCGACGCCACCTCCGACCCCTTCTCGCGGGCCACGAATCACCAGCCTCCCCGCGACAACACCACGACCGCACCGGCGCAAACCCTAGGGCCGAGTCACATCGAGGAGGGGCAGGTGGCAGCGGGATCTGAAGGAGGGCGGGGGAGGTGGCTAGGGTTTGGAAGGGGGGATGGGGATTTCTCTCTCGCTTTCGTCTGCTGCTTGCCTTCCTTCCCTTCTCCGCCTCGCGTCGTCGCGTGCGACCTTTTGGTTGGGGGTTTGGGTTTGGGGATGGAAATTGGGCACTGTCGGAGATTGAGGGAAGAGGGGAAGAGGCGACGAAGAAAGGCGACGCTGGTGGGAAAAGGAAGAAAATCGTTCGTCAAAAAGAAATAGGAAAAGACTAAAAAAGAAGAAACAGGAAAAGACGAAGGAAGAAGGGGGGAAATGTAAATATGGAGTAACTGAAAATTGGAAAATCATTACTTTTACCCTTTCCCAATTAATTCCTGAAAAATGTGCAATTCCTGAAATATAAATATGGAGTAACCGATAATTGGGAAATTAGTACCTTTTTAAGTAAAAGCAGTATGGATCTGATTTTCAGGAATTGCACACTTTGACCTTCATGCCAAAGGAAAGGCTTTGGTTTGACCAAAGGAACGTGGCATCGCGCGCCCACTTGATTGACTAGATCGTCAGGTCAAACCGAGTCTCCTTCTGCGCAGTGGCATCTGGAAGCGAGAGGACATCTCGAGTGGTGACGTGAGGATCGGCGGCGACAGTTTACAACACTGGTCGATCAAGCTCCTTGCCCCCATCTTCCATTATGGTTGGATCTCCTTGTCCTTGGCTTCCAATACGGTTGGATCGCTATTGACATGACGATGGTGTGACCGATTTAGGTGGAGTGGATCCTTAGATGCAGAGGCCATTTGAGAGCTTTTATGTGTTGATGCTATCAACAGTGACGTAAGATGCTTTTGTCATCCACTATTCCTAAACAGTTGAGCTCATGTATGTTGACGATGGGTCAAAGTGACCAGGAAGAGGGTTGAGTTTTGAGAGAGGAGGACAGAGGCGTGGCGATGAACATGAAGGATAATCAAAGGAGATCGATGCCATTGGCCATATCAGGGATGAAGTAGAGGAAAAGTGTTTCGAGCGGTTTAAGTGGAAATATAGGTTGGAGGTACATGTGACCACGAGGGGATAGCAGCAACAAGCGACGCTAGTAACGGAATATGGCATGTAGCGCTAGCCAGACACAATCAAGAAGGATGCCACACATTGGTTACTTTCCCAAGCGGCCATGCAAATCGATTTAGTGGGACCAATGCTTTAGCCACACGGCCTGTTCAACGAGTTCAGTGTGAGAAACAAAGGCAGTGGGAAAATATATCTGCACGTCTTTATTAAATACACCTTTAAAAAAATTAAATAATAAATTTCTAACCTTGTGTGTAAAAAGGTTTCAAAAACCCCATTATTTTTGTCAATAGTTAGTCATGGACAAATTGTAGGAAGTGTTTGGCTTAGCAACTGGAGCGTGTAGGCTCAGAGCAAAATCACCATCTTGTGTACAGGCAAATTGCTTTCTTTTCTCATAAAGAATAACGCCTCAATTAGTTTTGTATGCTTTGAGAAAAATAAGTTAATTTCTTCGCATTGGACCGGAGCGTGTACGCTTAGAGCAAAATCATCATGCAACTTATGTACGGGGAAATTTTTTTCTTCATTCTAGAATAGTGTCTCAATTAGTTTGTGTGCTTTGAGAAAAATGAATTAATGTCTTCGCATTGGAAATACTATTATGCAGCCGCTTAAGTTTTCTCTCTCACTTGGCGCCTACTTGGACATTATAAAAACCTTAAATACTTGAAATGAAGCGGGTGTTAAAATGTTTTATAGACCTGCTGATCACCATATCTTCTTTGTTAGTTAACATGGTCATATAATTGAAATTATTGATAATTGTAATAGTAAAGGTGCAAGAGGTAGATCAACTATCTTCATTGAAGCGAGGACTCTTAATTTCGTGCATTATTCACAAGTTATTTTTTTTTGGAGGAGGGGGGTGGGATAGCACCATTCCATCATCCATGAGGGATGTCGCAATTCATTATTATTATATATGAGTATAAAATTATTAAAGTCATTAATTGACATCAAGGCAATTCATTATTAGTAGTATTAAAAAAAACAATGCTATACATCCGATCTCAATGTCTTAACACATTATTATTACATAGTACGAGTACAAAGGAAAGAACAATGCTATACATCTGATCACAATGTCCTACCATCGTGGCGAAAGGGCCTGTCGAATTTTTTAGAATTTAACGGCATTGAGCTTTCAGTGGTAGGTGACGCTCCCGTCGACAGCGAGACGCCAGTGACTTCGTTAATCTTGAGGATTTGCCGGCTCAGTCTTCGAAGATGCTAATAGGTGTAGATTTAGCGTACGTGTGTTCGAGGTGAGTGTACGTGCCTTGTCAGTGTCTAAGTTGTATTGTGTAATTGAAAAAAAAAATGTCCTACGGTCGTGTAGGATTGCATCAGGAAGTCGGCATCAAGGCACGAAAGAAATCAACGGAGAACAGACCGTGTGAGGCGCAACTAAGTTGGAAACATTGATCAGTCATGGTGGCCCGACACAGTAGTCGTGCGTGTATCATTTCCGTAAAAGAAACCATGCAAAGCATATGGATCTGCGAATTAATGATGCAGAAATAGAAGCACCCGGACAATTTAATCTTTTAAAAAGAGTTTTTTCATCAATTTTGATGGTGAAGACTCCATGCTCGACGCAGATATGCTTAGGGCCTTGATTCACAAAAATCAACATCAGAGTATCAGACTACATGTTATCCTCCCTAAACTCTGATAACATGGACGGTAGCAGTCTGTAGCTCACGCGAAATGTCTGATATAACCTCGTGAAAGTTAGGAGCATGTTTCGCGTTGCTCTCAATCTGTACCAACTTCAGGTTAGGAGCCACGCCCGGCATGTTCTTTCCTCCCTTTCTCTTTCTCTTCAGGCCATCTGGAAGCTGCCACCAAAGAACATGTTTCAGTAAAATCCAGCAAACAGAACTGATCGAGAGAGAATACATACAAACACTTGCGAGCCCGATGCATGTTTAGTCCATCATATAAAATACGAGTGGTGTACGAATAGTTTAGTTAGTATACCTTGCAATGCCGCAGGTACAAATCGTCAAGGGCAGGAGTGTTTTGTAGGAAACGCCACAATGGTCTCAAGTCGTCTCCTAAATCGCACTCGGCAAGGACCAATCTTCGGAGGTTGCTGAAGACCGGCGGCTTCTGCACCTCGTCAAAAATCGCTTGCAACAGAGGAACTGTGACGAATCGCTCGGCTTGAACAGCACAGTCCTTCTTTTCCACCACCTGGGATACAACACACTAAAGTAAATAAAGAAAAAAAAAACAAATTAGGACGTGATCGTGATCGGGTACACGGCGTGCAATTGCAATTCGCAAACGAAATGGAATTGGGAGGGACCGGACGTACCGCCGTCGAGAGGCCCGACAGCTCGACGCAGCTCGCGCCGGCGGCCGAGGCCAGGAGGAGCTCGCGCAGAGACTTGAGGAATGCCGCGTTCCGCGCGAACGCGTAGTCACTTCGATTTTTGACCAGCCACGGCATGCGGTTGAGTTCGCGGCCCGTGTGGACGTGTAGGCGCAGCGTGGCGAGGCGAGGTGCGGAGATGGCGACCGGGGGAGCGGCGTCAAACCGCTTCTGGCGGTCACCGACGGCGAGGTACCTGAGCGTGTCGGACGTGACCCGAGCCGAGGCGGGGTAGGAGCAGTCCCAAAGCTCCAGGTCCTCGAGCACTGGGAACAGGGCGCCGAGCTGCTCCATGACGCCGTCCCCCACGGTCACGCCGTCGAGGCGCAGCCTCGTGAGGTGGCGGGACCCGGGGGCCACGGAAGGCAAGTTGATCCCGCAAGCGACGTCGAGCGCCGCAGGGGAGCACATGAGCCCGCGGCGGAGCCACCTGTGGCAGTTGGTGTGGCGGAGCGTCCTGTCGTCGACGCGCAGCCGGATGGTCTGTACCGGCGGCGGAGCGGCCAAGGCCACGCCGCGGCGCGGTGCAGCAGGAGGTTGTCGGCGAAATCCTCGAATCTATGGCACACGATTTCGTTCGCGTGGGGCGACATTGAAGGTACCACGAACTCACGGTCGTCGAGGTCGAGGACCGGCGCCGAGCGCCAAAGGTTCTTCCACCGCCGAGAGAGCACGCACGTCTGCACGACCTGCCGGGACCCGAGGCGCGACAGGATGGCGTGGAGGAGGCGGTCCGGCAGCGAGCTCAAGCCGGTCGCGCGCGAGGCAGGCGGCGGCGGCATCGGCATGCGCGCGCTTGCCTTTGCTGGCGCCTTCCATGTGATGCACAGGTGTTCGATCAGGTAATGTGATAAGAGCAAGCCCATCGCGGCTCGTCGAATCGACGGAAATTTCACTGCCGAGCCCACCCACACGCCAACACCGCCCAACGCAGCGCTAGTTAAGCGACATCTCATGGGTCCCACCTTATCCCCGGCCTCTTTCTCCTTCACCTGGACAGCCTGCTGCGAAGGAAGATTTGTGGGCCTTAGCACGTGAGTTTGGCCTTGGCAGGCGTGTGCAGACGATCGACGCTGCCGTCGACAACTTCATCATTCTCTCTCCTTTCTAATATTTTTTTAAAGGTGGAATCGGTCGATTCGCGGACCATTGGGCTTGCTCTAAGGTTTTCCTCCAGATCAGTCGACTGAGATTTGGGAAAACGCTCAGTCAAATATTGTGGCCGTCTGATGTGAATCGTGCGTTTGGAGGCTATCGTGGCTCAGCCTGTATACTCCGTATTTTATTGGGTCCGCTGTTGTGCTAATGGGTTGAATTATCTGTTAACTGCACCCGATTACTATCGTCATTTCCAGGGAGCCAAGGCTGCGAGTTGGGAGGCGGAGCAGCGCCGGCGAGTCGGGAGGCTCGTGGTGGAGGCCGGCGAGTCAGGAGGCGCCGTGGAGGGGGACGGAGAGTAGACAGGCACTCGTTGAGGCACCGAGGCGGCGTGTTCGGAGGGCAACAAATTGGGAGGCCCTGTGTTGGAAGCCGGCGAGTCGGAAGGCAACGGCAAGCACACTTCGGCGACATCCCATCAACTTGCAGACTGTTGATTCACTCCCTGGAAGCCGTGATTTTGGAGGCGGTGGGTCAGGATGCGGTTTGATTGGTGGCAACGGCGAGCATTCTCAGATGAGATGGGCACCAATCTCCGATTAGGTATGTTCCTTTGATGTTTTTCTGCCTGATCTCTGTGCTATGATGTCGTCTGATCCCCCAAATGGTGTGACCTCTTTGATTCATCGATTAGGTGTAGTAGTGTTTGCTCCGTGCCTCTGATATATTTGGAACTACTCAATTTGGCCTCAAAATAGCTTTAGATTTTGAATAAATTAGGTGAAATGTGTTTAGTTAGTGTGTTCCTCATAATGTGTTTGGAGTTAGATAGCGTTTATTGTGCAATTCGACTGGGATTCTCTCTCAGGGCTAGTTATGTTATCTGAAACCACCAATTTTGGGTTAGGGTCGCTATGATAGCTCACAGTTTGTTTCTGAAGAATTTGATAATGCTGCTTCCATGAGTGCTATGCTCATTTCTTAAATTGGAACCTTGTTTATATTAATATTACGATGATTTCTTTTCACTCAGGTTTTATTGTTCATATTGTAGAATGGCCAGTAAAAGGCCTTTTACCTTGGATTAGCAGTGATGATGGTAATGTCATAAGTAGGTCTCCACGGTAGTGATGGTTAAAATTTTGTTGGAGATTCTACCCTCTCCGCTGATTATTGCTTCTAGTGGCTGCTTGTTCCTTAGCTATTTATAATATTAAAAAAATGCTTTTCACTTTCAAGATTCAAGTGGTAGTGATAGTGAGACATTTAACAATATTATCTACAAGAACTGTTTCAAACAGGTTATTTCACTACCATTTCAATATTTCATCTCATTTGACATAATCCTAATTAATCCTGTGTGATCTAAGGTCAAGACTTGTGTGGAGTTAGTCAAAGCTAGCAGGCCTTTTGTTTTGTTGTGTGTCTTAAGATGAGCATCATTTTGTCATAGGCTAGGCCTGAGGACCCTATCACTGTGTTTGTGGACCTAGTTTGGTTGCTCTGCATTATTTTACTCAGCTTTCTCTAATTTGTTGTAGTTCTAGATGGAGACCAAGTGTCAGTTTCTTGGGTCTCAGATTTTCTCTACTCCACCTTCCTCCTCTGTGCTCAACAAGCTATCATAAGATGGCATATCTGATGATAAAATAGTCAGAAGTTTTTTGGTTGCTGCCGTGGCTACATTCATGTGTCCCAGTTCCAGTACTGCCATCAGTCCTGATTACTTAACAGTTAACTCCACTAATTTCTGTGAAGAATGCTAGCTACTATGATTGTTGAGTTTATTATGAGTTTTTAAGTTTCTTCTTGTCTGATATTTTTCAGCCTGAAATATTATAGTTAGTTCATATGTGTATTATAACATGTAGTACATAGTAAATTTATTTTATACAGACATTAATTTTTAGATGATTAACTAATTGTCAATTTTTTAAGATCATTGGCAACAAAAAGATGACTGTTGGTGGTTGGTCCCACCATTTAATTCATTAAAAAATTTGGACTATATATGTATAGTGTTGGTGCCACCATGTTTTTGATGCAAGATGGAATCAGATTATAAACATTCTCTCGGATATGAAGGGAGGTAGTAACTAAGAAATTTATGTAAGCTCGTTTCGATTTGTTGTTGTTTTGCATTATGCAAAATCCCAGACTGACAAAAAAAACATCGTCATATTGTATTTTTCTGATTATTATTTCTTGATCTTTGTAGGACTGAAAAGTCATATGCTGGAGAACTTGTGCATACATTGGGGTGTCAATAGGGAGCAGTCTGTTTGGTTTTGCATTTGGGGCCTTGCTAGGTCTTAGAAAAGCTGATCCAATAGCTTGTCTTGGTGAGACTACTCTGGCCCAACATTTGCACGTGTGCTGCAGGAGAGCAATTCATGAACAGTGCAGAAGGCAAGTTAAACTCATTGTGCTTCTTCTATTATTCAAAAGTTGTCACGAGTTGTGCAGTCCTTAAAAGTTTTAGGAACATCTTTCAGGTTTCATCCGCATTTAATCGGGGAAGACTGAAGAGGAGCTGCAGCAGCGATTTTTTTCAGGTTAGCTGTTCGCATTATTTTTTTCAGGCTGAAGTTGACAATATGCTCTGTCGCTTCTTGTTCTTGTTATCGTTGCCAGTTTTTGAATGGAGGACAAGATCTAATGTATAACAACTGCTATTAAACAATGGCATGATATGTGTAATATTAACATTATTAGTATGAGTTACAATTCGCAAAACGTTTACTCTTATTTGCACTAAAATTACACCCAGGGAGATATGAGTAATATGAATAGTATTCCTATGTAAATACATTTTTGTTGTGAGGAATTTATGTTTATGCTAACTGTAAAAGATAAGAAGCTATTCTGATTTTTATGGGGACGGAGCAATAGCTGTAAAATCATTTGTCTTTGTGGGTTGTCTGAGGGGATGGAGTTTGCTAGCCATACGCTTCATATTAATAGAGTTTGGAATTAAATTGCAACACTTGATGGTGTTTTTTTTTCCTATACCCTGTTATTAGTAGAGTTTGGAACTTGTTTTTTGTATCCTGTTTCATATTTGGTCTTCTTTGATAACAGGGGAGATAATGTTGTTTCTTATTTGTGATAGTTTACTACTGCCAAATGTGATGCTTGCCATTTATAGATAATTTATCTTTTTTCTATCCAATGTAATCAATTTGAAAAAAAAAACCTCGGAGTGTGTAATCGGTATGCTCATTGTGATGACTGTTATCAGGCCTAGCTGGCCTTTTATTCTAAATTTGTGTTGTTCGTGGACATAGGTTGTATAATACTATTCCTTGTCTTCAATTTTGTTGAGCTAGTCAGATGTGAACCCCATGTTGCATTATTTACCTAGCAAGTGCATACATGTAAACCCAATATGAGTTGGTTGCTAGTCTTAACACGTCACTGATGTGACTGTAACATTAAGTTAAAATTTTATTTCAGTTTGTAAAATTTTTCTGATATTATATTGTTTTTACATATTAGTTAGAAGTTGTAATTTTAGTTGTTTGGCTGATAAAATTTTATGTTATGTTTTTCTTTTACAGTAATTTAGCATTAGGAATTGGATGACTTTCTTTCCTTAACATGTAACTTATTATTGTTTTAACATGCACTGTTGTTTTATTGAACTTGCTTATTATTTATTTATTTTTTCTGAGTGTCATACTACCATTATAGGATTATCTCATTGTAATGTCCTCCAAAGAACAATGCTACTGGGAGCAAAACAGTCACCAGATTTAATGTTACATTTTTTCAGATGTTATTGATATCAGAGCCTTACATGCTTTCTCTATTCATTATGCAGAAATCCTGAAGCAGGAGCATTCGTAAAAACTATTTCCTCCTCTGCTTTGTTGTCCGTTTTTTACAAGTTGCATTAAGCAAGAGTAGGAGCATGAAGTAAACAAGCTTGGATTGAATCTATGGTACATGTCTCATAATAATGTCTGAAATTGGAGTTGTGGTGTTTATTGTGTGCACGCATACCTGCAGACCAGCAGTTTAACTTCATTCCATACTAACTAGTTTCTGAATCTTCTTTTCGGCTTCTAACAAGTTTCTGAATTATTATTTTTTCAGCTTCGAGCAAGCACTCTCAAAGCTTAAGCATGCTAAAAGTCGTGGAGTTTAGATTGTGTGTGCAGACCTGCCGACCTGAAAAAGGAAAGCAACCCAAATGTGTTTGTCTTTGTATGGAACTTGTGTCATGCTGTTAGTTCAACGTTAGGCTCAGTATCATCCTTGAAATGTACAGTAATTGATTTATAACTTTTGTGTTATTCTATTTTTATATCCTGAACTGAATATTTCTTGGGCTGAGAAAAAATCAGCCTGGACTGTATTTTTTTCTCAGCACGGGCCTAGTAGCAAAGTTATATAGCCGTTTAGCTCAAGTAAAATCACCCTACAACAACCCTTCAATCCATTAACGGGTCTATTCAGTTCAGGCGGGCCCGATAAAGGGATTAGCGTGCAGCAGTAGCTTAGCAATTATTGTGGCTGTTAGATTGTTATCGTGTGGGCACAAAAAATGTGACTGAGAAACTCACAATATCTCAGTCACCTGAGCCCAAGGCAGCCCCAATGTGATATGTCTATCTTCCTGGCTGGCGTACGGAGAACTTATGGATTATTCTGCGGAGTCGAGTCCAATGCTTCGCTACGAAACCGAACTATCGGAAACGAACAGGTATAGAAAAACCTGGGCCAGATTCAAGGGGTTCTACCGATGCTAGACTGCAACGTGTCTACACCATTAAAGAACGACAAGATCGATCTGCTAGATACCTTTGGGCTTGTAGTAGTCGTTCTCGTTGATGCAGGCGAAACTCGATGCCGTGTAGTCAGGACGCAGTGTAGTCGTTCCCGTTTCGAGGCATGGAAATCGAGGCGGCTCGATTCCCAAGGTAGCGCGAATCCCGAGGCGGCGACTCCTGGACTCGACGACTTCTCCTCTTCTCGTCGACTTCTTGTGCTCAGCGGAAGAGCGTGCTGATAACGTGTTGTGCTAACGCTATCGGCGGTAGAGAAAAACTCATAAAAGTAGATAAGAGACAAGACACAATGTAGGATGGAGCCTCTTCTTTATTATTCAGAATAAACTGATGGTTACAATGCTTGGGGTGCTCCACTATTTATACTCGGAGTGGAGGTTCTCCTTTCCTTCTAAGATATAAACTCTTTTGGTAAATTGCCCATATATAAACTAGGAGTAGGATAGGTTCTTCTAGAACTTTCTTTCTTAGCCCACGTGGCGAAAGACTATATCCCGGTCACCAGTTTTTTTGTCCTGGTCGTTTTCTTTTTCAAAATTCTTTGCATTTTGCATTGCTATGGAAATCAATTTACAATATATATAAAGAGAGATAAAATATCTATTGTTCTCACTGATTAAACAATAGTGGAATGTCTATGCATTGCAACAGGAAGAAAAAAAATGAATTAATGAGATTAGGATTTTTGACCATACCGGGACGAAGAAGACTTGCGTTGGTTATTACAACATTATTTGTTTCAGTAATTGAATGCATCGAGTAATGGTAAAATTGTTAAAAAAAAGAAACAAAAAAAAAAGAGAAGAAGCCTTAAAATGTCTTTCTATGATGAAAACTTATAACATGCAAGACTTCTACATGTTTTTTTTTTACATGCTTCATGTTCAAATTGATCACGCTTGTATTCATGTTAGGAAACATACAATTCATTATTTCAGGAGATTAGTTTATTTAGCAATATTTCATGATATTAAGTGTGATTTTATCTAGTATAAATATATTAGACAATAGCTGCAAGGTAAAAAAAAATCACTTCCCAATGGGCTGCCATTGCAAAACGAGCTGGCCGTTATTTAGCCCACCACGCTACTTAATTGAGCTCATCCCAACTCAGCATCCTCCCATATATGGGGGACGTCTATTTTGCACCCCAGCGCTAGCAAAATTCCTAGCGCTCTCCTTCCGACAGCAACAGGACTAGGGTGGAAACTGGATGCGGATAATTCGTATTATTCGATATTCGTATCCGATGAAATGCAAAT
Source organism: Eragrostis curvula (assembly GCA_007726485.1). Classification (NCBI taxonomy): domain Eukaryota; kingdom Viridiplantae; phylum Streptophyta; class Magnoliopsida; order Poales; family Poaceae; genus Eragrostis; species Eragrostis curvula. The sequence continues at coordinate 145,916 of RWGY01000611.1, forward strand.
GTGGTATGAAATTTGCCATTCGATTAATATTTTTACACTATTCGAATTCGTATTCGAATTCGATTAGAAAATATGGATGTGGATATGGTTTGAGGTTTTGACATCATATATTCGACATATCCGTATTCATATTCGTATCCGCTACTATGTCATTAATATACCCATATATTATATCAAAAATATTATAAAATTAATTCAATTTTGATATGAATTAGTGTAAATGATGTGAAATAATGCTATTAAAGATACTTTAGAGAGGAAAAAGTTTAATAGTTTTGTTAACAACATAGAAATTAGATGTATCCGTATCCGTTCGAATTATAGTGACATTCGCTTTTGTATTCGCATTCGTTTAATATTCGATCCGTATTCGTATTCGAAAACATTCGTATTCGTATCCATATTCGTTTACAAATATGGATATGGATGTGGGAAAGGCACTATCCGATTCGTATTCGATCCGTTTCCACCCCTAAACAGGACAACCTCTCCTAATTTGAAACCAAAACAGAAACAGATGAAACCGAAACAAGAATGATTTTCAACTAGGATTCCATGTTTTTAAACCTAGCCGGTCACGCCTACGTGGCGAAAGACTATATCCTGGTCGCCATTTTTTTTTTGTTCTAGTCGTTTTCTTTTTCAAATTACTTTGCATTTTGTCCATACGTTGCTACGCAAGTCAATTTGCAACATACATAAAGACAGGTGAAATATCTACTGTTCTTACTGATTAAACAATAATGGTATGCCTATGCATTGCAACAAAAAGAAAAAAATTGAATTAATGAGATAAGGATTTTTAACCATACCGGGATGAAGAAGACTTGCGCTGGCCATTGCAACATTATTTGTTTCACTAATAGAATGCATCAAGTAATGGTAAAATTGTTCAAAAAAAAAGGGAGAGAAGAAACCTTAAACCGTCTTCCTATGATGAAAACTTATACTGTAACATGCAAGACGTCTACATGTTTTTTCTACATGCTACATGTTCAAATTGATTAAACATACAATTTATTATTTTAGGAGATTAGTTTATTTAGCAATATTTCACTATATTAGGTGTGATTTCATCTAGTACAAATATATTAGACAATAGCTGCAAGGTAAAAAAAAAAAAAATCACCGAAACATTACCTTCCAATGGGTTGCCAATGCAAAAACGAGCTGGCCGTTATTTGGCCCACCACGCTACCCTCTAATTGAGCACAGCCCCACCCAGCACCTCCCCCCCCCCCCCCCCCCCCCCTATCTGCGCAGCCTAGCCCACACCAAATCAAAAAAGAAAAAAAAGAAAAGAAAAAACTACTAATGGGAATCGAACTCGATTGCCTGTATGCCAGCGAAATGCCTTACCACTGCAGCACGCATGAGCCACGAAACAAAAGGCGTTGCCTAGGCCTCGCCTGGGCATGCCTAGCCGCTAGGCGGTGGCCTTACGCCTCACCTAAGGGGTAGGCCCTTTCTAGGCAGTCAACGGCGCCTAGGCAATTAGTGGCGAGATTTGGGAGAAGAGGAAGAGTGAAGACCATCAGAACATGAGGAAAATAGGGCCTATAAAGGAAGATTTAACTGTCGGATGCCGTCGTCCTTTCTCCATCGGTCATTGCCACTTCTCCTTCGTTGCCGTTGTTGCTCTTGGCATGGTCGGGAGAGGATGCGGTTGGGAGAGCCTCCATAGGAGGGCTGATGGGTCAACAGATGACCTAAATGGGCCATTACATGGAAATTCATCTCATGGTTTATTCTTTTTTTTATTTTAAGCTTTATTTTTAGTATGAGATTCGTAAATTTATAACTCCTAGGAAAATGCCTAGACGCTAGGCAGTGGTTCCTAACGCCTCCCTGAACATGACGTATGAGTTTGCGACAATTGGGGTTTTGACTTGTCTAAAACAACAACTTTGGATGTATTTGAATCGAGCTCAATTCAAACTTTGGATGACACTTCGAGGTCTGAATACTAAAATCTAGCTGAACATTTTGGTTGACAACTCTTTTGAGACTTATTTAAGTATAGTAGAGATTTGGTAACTTTCATTTGAGAATTGATGACTCATTATTGACTTGCTGACTCATCATTTATTTTATGACCTATCCCCTTTTTTATTGTTGACCCATCACCGCTTCATGTTGACTCATCATTTTTTTAGGACTTATTATAACATGTTTTGCTGACTCATCACTCTTTGTTGGTCCATCAAATTTTTGATTGACTCAATTTTATTGATGGACTCATTTTTTTGTCTCTTCATCATCGCCAACGATGGGCGACGTGCTCGGCAGCGAGCAAGTATGACGGCAGCGCGCTGACACAGGCCACGGCCAAGAGGAGCTTAACACAGTGGCGCGGGGCTGCGGGGCCGGGCTGTGTGGGACAACGACGAGCGTGGGGCATGGCTGGAGGAAGGCATGATGGAGGAGAGAGAAAGGAGGGATGAGGGAGGAAGAAGGAAGAGAAAGATGGAGAACGAAGGGTTGAGGAAAATTTGGCCGTAGCATAGATAGCTGTCACACATGGGTATCTGCATACGCCAACATCACAAGCACCTCGTCTCGTTTCATATTTGGTGCATTGGCATAATCTCTCGCAATATTCGCCTCTGCATCTGTAAAATTAAAACATCAATCTGTGGAGGGCAAGCCATTCCGACATTTCATTAGAATGAAGACCTTCTCACGGAGGCCAACAAAATCCCCAAACCCCCCTTCCCACATCGACACTTGTGCTGCTCGGTTGGCTTGACCACTCGACCAAAACCCCTTTGTTGATAACACGTTGTGAAAACTAAGCCTACGAGTAGCTTGATTTTTAAGAAAGCCAGACACTTGAGTAACTTGAGCTTTAAGAACGAAAAACCTAAAAGTTACCAGTATATTTTTTTTTGGCGAACTAAAAGTTAGTAGTAGATTAACACGTGGCACACCCTAAAAACACACTTGGCATGTTGTCGCACAAGCTTTGAGATTCATATTAAGGCTAATTTTGCTGAACTGTTATGATCTTTATAGTCTGCAGTTCATTTGACATGTTCACTAAACCTTGTGAAAGTTGCGAGCATGTTCTCCCTTATCCGGCATTAGCGCAAAATATTGCTTGTCATCTTTGTACTTGATCTCTACCAGCTTCTGATTAGAAGCTGCAGTCCGCAAGTTCCTTGCTCCATTTTTGTGTAAGCTATCCAGTATCGAGAGGAACCGAGGTTGTCGTCCACAGGAGCTCATTCTCGCTTGTATACAAGTTTGTGTTTTTTCTCCTTCACGTCCCAAACCACTAAGACATTAGATTACCTCAATATATTGTATATATCAGTTAAAAACTTATCAGGCATCTCTTTCTAACATGTGCTTGTCACATTTTTCGTTAAGCTAAGACAAGATAAAACCACAATCTATATCTAAGATACATTATGACTAGAAAGTAACACATGTTCTAAAAAACAAGGATATGCATTATGACTTTATAGAATTTAATCACACATTATGCCATATGCATGAACACTTCATATACTTAGAAAGTAGTGTAAATATAAAAGTAGGAGACGTGGCGTAATGAAGACCATGTAAGCTTTTCAATAATATCAGACACAAAGGAGACTTTTACTAAACAAACTATGAAAACCCTGGTTAAATTTTCACTTCATTGGTTATGCACACAGTAAAATACACACGGGGCATGTTGTCGCACATGCTTTGAGATTTACATCAAGGCTAATTTTGCTGAACTTTTATGACCTTTACAGTCTGCAGTTCCTGTGAGATGTCCGCTAAAACCTCATGAAAGTCACGAGCATGTTCTTCCTTATCCGGCATTGCCGCGAAATATTGGTCGTCATCTTTGTACTTGATCTCTACCAGCTTCAGGTTACAAGCTACAGTCCGCAAGTTCCTCGCTCCCTCTCTCTGTAAGCTGTCAGGAAGCTTTTGCCAATAGGACATAGGTTTCAGTAAGGCAGCAAACAATGCTAGTCTAGGTAAAACAATACTTGCAATGCTAATATTATTAATCATCATAAATATACGAATATATAGGCAGAATGGGTACCTCGCAATGCTGCAAGTGAAGATTCTCGAGGGCAGGCGCCTTCTGCAGCAAACTCCATAATGCCTGCAAGTCGTCGCCTAAATCGCACTCGCCAAGGACCAGTGTTTGTAGGTTACGAAATACAGGCAGTCCCTGTTCCTCAGGGCCTAAAAGGGCCCGCAACATGGGAGCTGAAACAAATCTATCCTCTTCAGAGGTTAGTCCCTCCTTCGGCACCACCTGAATGTACCACAGACAGAAAGGCAGGAAAACGATTAGTACACGTACACAGGGTGGACAGCTCCGTTTGCAAGGAGTCTAGGAGAGCATTCAAATATTGCAAGAAACGACTCGTTATACCATCGATGGGAGGAGGCCCGACAACTCGAGGCAGCTGGCGCCGGAGAGCGAGCCGAGGAGCGTGCGCAGAGACCTCAGGAACGCCATGTTCCGCTGAAACGGCATGTACGGTCGACCGTAGTTCTGCAGTGGCACGGCGTTGAGGTGGCGGCCGGTGTCCACGACGCGGACGGACGCTCTGGCGAGGGGCGGCGGCTGCGCCTCGCCGTGTACGGTGTACGACGTGAAGAGTGGCGTGTTCTGAAAGGGGTCGTTGGCGTCCGGGTAAATTGGCACGGAGACGCGCAGCGTGGCGAGGCGCGGGGCCACGATGGCGACGACGCTTTTGTTGAACCACTGCCGGCAGTTGTCGAGGGTGAGGTTCCTGAGCGTGGCGGACTCGATCCGTTCGGACCGGAGGGTGTGGTACGACACGGACCTCAGCTCCAGGTCCTCCAGGGCCGGGAACAGGGCGCCCAGCTGCTCCAAGAAGCCGTCGTCGACGCTCACTCCCTCGAGCCGCAGCCGCGTGAGGCGGCGGGACCCGGGGGCCAGACAAGACGCCCTGACGTCGCACTGCCCGCCTCGGTTCCGGAAGTTCAGGGATGCCGGGGCGCAGCAGCTGACCCCGCGGCGTAGCCATCGGCCGTAGTTCGTGTGGCGGAGCACCTTGTTGTCTGCTGGAACAGGAGGTTGTCGGCGAACTCCTCGAACCGGGCCAGCACGTTTTGTTCCCTGTACCGCTCCGCGTCTTCCTCATCCTCATCGTCAGAAGAAGTGCGGGTAGATAGGAAGTCGCGGTCGTCGAGGTCGATGGTCCGCACCGAGCGCCAGAGGTAGCGCCACCGCCGCGACAGCACGCATGTCTGCACGACCTGAAGGGAACCGACGGACGACAGGATGATGTGGAGGAGGCAGTCCGGCAACGCGCTCAGCCGGTCGTGGGCGAGGTTGCCGGCGCCGGCGTCGGCGTGCGCGCTCTTGACGGCGGCGCCTTCTTCCATGTTGCGAAGCGTCCTGCACCGCCTCAGAGTCCGTCCACCCTTGCTAATTAAGAAACCGAGCGCTTGCGGGCAAAAGCAAACAAGAGGTATAGTAGTATTTGGAGATCAACGGCGATACGGACACGAGGATCAAGAACGAAAACCCGTGCCATTGCCTTCCGAATCCAAAGCCGTCTTAGAACAGATCGTATCACGTCACGCCTGCTCGTAAATACAGAGCGAGAGGTGGCAACAACTCAGGCCATGGATGTCGATAGGACAACAAGGTGCTCCTCAACTACGGCCGATGGATCTAGTTCAAAACTGAACTAAAATTGTCATCGTAAGAACAAAAAGAGTACTTTTGATAGATATAATCATCTGACAGGCTGAGCGAGCTGCCGAACTGTATCCTGCAGGAGGACGTCCTGTCGCGCGTCACGTCTCGGCAGGCGGTGCCCAACAATTCACATGAGGGGGTTATCTGTACTGTAGATCAAGCAATGCAGCCGGCCCAGCACTACTGCCACGTCGTGATGTGAGTATACATTGTGCTAAGAACATATTCTCCTACCGCTTAGTGACTTAGAGATGATAATTCAGTACTAGCAAAAATGCCTGTGCGTTGCCACGGGCTAACCGAAAAAAAAACAATGTTTTGTCAGGGGCTAGACAGAAAAAACTCTCAATATTGTTCAAATAAACTTATTAATTTTGCTCTACAATCATATTATATTATATTGCGATTTACTGATAAATGCGCAATATAGGCCATACACTCGTATTTCTTGCATGCTCGTACCTTGTGAGATCTTTCTGCCCTCCTTCCTTATAAATACTTCCCAATGCACCATCCTCGTATCAACACTCCATGGCCTGAAACTTTTAACAACAATAAGCTGGTATCAGCTATGTCTATCGGTCAACCAAATGCCAAAATTTTAGATGCGATACAGAGTTTTGTGTCACACTTTCAAAAATTATATGATAACAAATGATTTTGAATGTGAAGACAGAAATCACTGCCACACTTTCAGACATGGGATTAAAACGTGTCGGCTCCAAAGAACTAATGATTAAATCATTCTGAATATACTCTCACATAATGTGAGTGGAAGCAATACTATTAAGGCCTGACATATCACCAAAACTATCAATTCTTTTATATTAAAGTGAGCCCAGGGAGTAATTCTTTACAGAAAAGTTAACGCTTTCATACTTGGTGAGGGTATGAATATCCTGTCAGGGATGCAATGGGCAGCAAAAACCAGATTATATCTTTTTGCATTTCATAATAACAAAGGAAATCAGTTCAGTCACAGTTTCTTGCCACATTGCATGGATCTTAAGGTAAGCTGGCAGCCTGGCACGATTCTAATACACAGGAAGAAAAACTTATAAAACAGACACTGCAGCCAGCATGGAACATCCGCTGAAGTATTAAGCCATGCATCCTTTAAGCAATCTGCCAGACCCCATGAACAAAACCAACTAATAGAACTCTTCTCTAGTCCAACTTATGACTCGCGCTCTGCACCAAATATTGATGTTGATCAACTCTGGCTACTATTTTCAACAAGAAACTCAAACGAAATGTGGAAAAAAAATACAATTGTCTCTTGAAACAAGTGACAAACCTGTGCTTGTTTGCAGCTTGAGATAAAATTTCATCATTGTGTCCCCTTACTGATCCATCATACACCTTATTGCTGAGCATGTCCTGCAAATGATGTTGGGCATATTCACAATAGAATAAAACAGAACAGGCAAGTCAGTAACCATCCTAGCTATAAACCTCCTGAACCACGCCAATATATACAGGAAGCAAGGCTATGCAGTCCAACAACTTACTTGCGACGCCTACTACGGCTGTAGATTTGCAACACTATGGACTTTGCTTACGAGCCTTGGCTCACTCTGAAGGTCCATCATAATCGGCGCCCTGTTCTCACATGTCAGCTGCAACCACGCTACAACCACCAAATTCAGTCAATGCTAGTGGAGGTAGGCGATCAGATGTGTCAACGTTTACTACATAAACATATAAGATGCTTGTAGGCTGGTTGACATGCTACATTCAGGCCAGTATATCTGAACAGCATATATACAAGAACCAAGTGTCCCCTTTTAATTTCTCTGTTCAGAGTTCAGGAGGTTGCTCATATTAAAAGAAGATATTTAGTAAAGGAGCCGATAAATAGGTTGTAATCTCCTATGATCTTACAGTAACTCAGTAAGTTCAGATTCGAATTTTGTTTGCCGCTTGAAAGAAAAGGTGCATGCTTGCAGCTGATGTTCGACAGAGGCAAGAAAAAGATGCGCAGGGAGTTGTTGTAGCTCACCTCTGTGGGTGTCCCGAAGAAACCAATATGAACAATAGGATTGCAGGTTTTTTGGCAATGGTGCTACTATCAGTGTATTTTTTACAACCCAATACAATATTGAGTAAATTCATACAGCATTGCCAGATTAGTACTCTATTATAATCAATCCAAACTGGTTGCAGGATCCAACAAAATGGTTGACATAAAAACTACATAATAATTAGAATTTTCTCAATCACAGAAGGTACAGCTCCCATTGACACTTACATGACTGAGTTTCCACAAGTATATTGCACCCATAAGAGTAGTTTTATCTTAGTTAAACATGAACAAATTCAGACATACATTTTGTAGTTGAAACATTGCCAAAGCCAAACTGGTAGTAAAAGATCCAAGAAGTTGTTTCTGCTAACAGATGCATAATTTCAATCACAGAAATTACAAGATTCATGACACCATTAATTCACCCGAAAAATTCTTGCATCTGTACGAGCAATATCACTGCCATTATTAAGCACTATACTGCAATCGTCAGAGCAATTTATAAGCATTTTAATAACAACACATTATACACACATTATACTGTTCCAAAAGATCGAAGACCATCACACAACGCCGTACTCCATTAGCTGCTTAATTCGATCGATTAGGAAGTAATAAGCTCCAGAAACGGACGGGGAGACCGCGATCGGCAATGGACTTACGTGGATGGGAACCAGAACGGCGGCGAGCCCCCGGCGGCGCGGTCCCAGCTGGCCTAGACGGAGTAGTTCACGAGCTGGTGGAGCGCGTGCGGGTGCTCCAGTCGCCACGACCGCCGCGGCGCCGCCCACGCGGACGCCTCGTCGACTGCCCCGGCGGCGGCGGAAGGGAGCGCAGCGAGGAACTCCCACATGCTCCCCTTCGCGCGCGCCGCCGGAGAAGAAGCCACCGCGGCAGCCACCACCTCGTACGCCGCCGGGGAAGAAGCCATTGGTTGCCGTGCGGATCCGCTCGACGCCGGATCCGAAGGATGGGCGCCTGCAGCCCCGCGCGCGCTGGCTGGCTACCTCTGGACGCGACCAGAGGAAGGAGGGGCAGGTGATGGTGGCAGATCGAGCGACGGCGGCGGCAGCGGGCGGCGAGCGAGCCGAGCGGCGTTTTCCTCTTTTTTTTCTTCCCATCCGGGTTAGGGCGTCGCGGACGTGGGATGGCCCCACCTGTCGGCGCCGATTTTTACAGAGGGCGGCGACGCACGCCGCACGGGAGTGAACTCACAAGACAAATAATAAGGAGTAAAGATTCTTTAACCAATAGAAAACTGCAAAACATAAATATGTCATGGCACAACTAAGAAAAAGGAGGCAAAATTTGAATCAAGTGGTGAATGACACAATTTGTTACATAGAGAGCCATGACGAAATCTTCAAAGTTTGGTGAGTATAATAGTATTGGCAAGACGAAGTTTCCTCCCAATGCTCAACAAAAAATCAAGCATTTCGCAGGTATCATCTTCTGTAGACTTGACTTGGATAATGGTGGAGTCCTGAGACTTGGAAATTGCGAGATTCCGACTTTTGAAAGAGAAGATCTTCGTGTCCTTCGTCGCTCTGTTCCTCTTGGAGCAATGTAATTTCTAGCAAATCACATGGCTGATGTTAGATAGATAGCACATCAATGTTCTTCCTTCAGTTTACTTAACATTTCAGTCATGAAAGCAAGCTTTATATTCATGTTTGAACGTCAAGGAAACTTGACTAGAGGGAGTAACATTTTGTGGCTTGCAAAAAAAAAAAAAGGTGAATGGAGTCCCTCAAAAAAAAAAGGTGAATGGAAGAAGAGGAAGAGGCGAAAGAAGAAATAATTAACGTGGTGCGAGCCATGGTGCGCATATATAATACAACGGGCCGGACAAAATATTACCTTGCAGTGCCGAAGCATAACTTTCTCCAAACTGGGAGAATTATGCACAAAGCTCTGCAATAAATGGAACTCCTCCGCCATGTCACAATCATCTAGGTCCAAGGTACTCAACCTGTGAAATTTTGGAAAATTCCCGTGCTCATCCACAAAAAGAGACTCCTGAAACAGAAAGAAGAGAGTCGAATTTGACTAAAATTTTAAAATCCATCCATTTTATTTAGAAACCTACTTTACTGTTGAACTAAAGAGGGTGAGAGGGCACATAGGGTAGCTCTTAATTTGCACCCTTGATTATCAGTGCACGCCTAGGGTCTTTATTCGAGAAAAGTGCACGATGCAACGGTCTAGAATACTATATAGGTCCATTACATTTTTGTGCCAATTTTCAGTTTAGAAATCTATTGAAGGTAATATTTCTATTATGGATGAAACATCTGTATGCATGATCAAGTCTACCGAGAGAGAAATTACTTGATTCTAGAACATAGTAGATGTAGATCAAAGTGAGTATGCGGGTGCATAAAACTGCATTACCATTTGCTTGGAAAAGTTCGACAACTTGAGATTCCTTACGCAGACCAGTCTGGCAAATACCTTGCGTAGACGCTCGGCGGAAGTGCCATCGAACCAGTGAGAGGTTATGGATGCCGTGATAAGGGAATCCGCTTCAACCAAGAAGATCCCCTCCTTGAACTGTGACAATAAAAGGACCAGGCGAAGGGAGACGAGGCTTGGCACGGTGACTCTGACGCACCGGAGCGGCGGAGTCGTACAGCAGTCGATGGTTAAGCTCTTGAGACTGCCCGAGACCATCTCCAGGAAGACGCAGGCGCACCTGCTGAGCTCTAGGTCTTCCAGGACAGGGCACCCGGTCCGTATACTGTCGGCGAAGCCGCGATCCAAATCCATAGCGCTGAGGTGCAGCCTTCTGAGGCGGGAAGAGGCGGAGGCCAGAGGCAGCAGCTTCATATGATAAGAGGGTAAGAACTTGAGGCTGACCTCGACGGGGTTGTATCTGACGACGCCTCGCCGGATCCACCCGTCCATGTCCTTCACGTCTTTCGCTCCTTCCCAAAGCGCGTGGAACGCGTTATTCTCGAGGCAGATGTGTAGCCGGAACCTGTCCAGGGTCGGTGCGCTGTGGTTTAGGAACAGGTTGTTTGCGAAGTCCTTGAGCTTTTCCCATTGCTGCTTGGAGCGGTGGATCACATGCAGGCCGCGGCTCGGGGCGATCAGCTTGAACTTGAACGTGTCGCTGTCCATGTCGAGGCAGTGCACGGAGCGCCACAGGTCCCGCCACCGTCGCGACAGCGCGCACGTCTGCACGGCCTGCTGCGCCGTGAGGTGCGACATGACGGAGTGGAGGAGGGCGTCCGGCAGGGCGCTCAACCGGTCGCCGTCGTCGGCGGGGGCGCGGGGGCGCTTGGTGGCGGGCATTGGCACGCCTTGCCATGTCCGGCGTTGTTTCTTTTGGTTGCGCAACTCCTCTAGTCTAGTCTAGTTAAAAACAAAGAGCCTCATGTATTTGACCCTTCCGGACCCGAGGGATCGCCGGATCGGTACCGGAGAAGAAAAGGGACATCGCAGGCGATCGACTACCATGTTGCGCTTGCGTACAAAAAGCCAACAAGAGATATAGTAGTAGTATTCGGATGGATTGGAGGTCATGGGCAGACGGACATGATGACTAAGAACAATGCCTTTCGAATCCAAGTAGAACTGATCTTGCCTTGCGTCGCTTACGGACTGGTTCCCGCGGCTCGGCACGCGTATGTGCCCTGCTCATAAATACAGAGCGAGAGGTGGCAGCAACTCGGTTCACGGGATATACCTCTCGTTCGATAACCATGGAAAGTCGCGCTGCCTCGCGCAAGCGCATCCGCGCCGGCGCTAACGTAGACCGGCTGAGCGAGCTGCCGGACTGCATCCTGGAGGACGTCCTGTCGCGCGTCACGTCCCGGCAGGCGGTTCGGACAAGCGTGCTGTCCCGACGGTGGAGGAACCTCTGGCGCACCGTGCCGTGCATCGACATCGACCAGAGCGAATTCTTGGACGATGACGAAACGGACGAGGAAGACGGCAGGTGGGAGGAGGATAGCTGGTCCAAGCTCGAGGACTTCGCCGATGTCCTGATGTCCCTCCGCCGCGACGCGTCGACGCCGCTGGACACGTTCCGGCTGCGCGTCGCTCACGAAGACTTCGGCGCCGCCCGACGGTGGGTTCGCCGCGGGCTCGCGCGACGCCCCGCGACACTCCAACTCAGCTGCGGCCGCCCTCATTACCACGGTTCACGGCCGCCAAAGTTCTCCTTTACACTCCCGTGCCGGCGCCTTCACCTGCCGCCTCAGGAGGCTGCACCTATCCAGGGTGAGACTGGAGGGCAATTTCCAGAAAGCTATTGATAACGAGCTCCCGGTCCTAGAAGACCTGAAGCTAAGGAAGTGCCACTACTCGTTCCGTTATCTGGCCTCTCGTTCGCTCGAGAACCTGGATCTCGATGATTGTTGCGGCCGCAAGGTCCTCGAGCTGCACCTCAGTGCACCTCGCCTTGCCTCGCTGCGTATCGACGGTGTTGACAACCCGCCGGTCATCGGTAGTATGCCATCCGTCGTCACGGCGTCCCTGACATACGGCGGCTGTGTGTCCATGGTGTACGTCCTGACTTTCCTGCGCGACATAAGGAATCTGGATCTGTCGTGGACGAGTTTTCTTGACATGGACCCTAAGCAGCTCCCTTCGTTTTGCAACCTGAGGACGTTGGTCTTCAACGATTGCTACGTCGGAGCCGAGTGCCAGGTGCTAAGGCTCTTTTTGCAGAATGCACCGAGCTTAGACACACTGAAGCTATGCGACTGCGATTTCCGGGGAGGTTCTAGTAGTAGCGGGAAAAGAAAGAAGACCGCCTCCTCCGCTGAGCGCGCGACCAGGGCCTACGAGTGCAGGAACCTGAGATCCATAGATTTTGAGTTCTATGACCTCGATGACATCTCTGTGCTATCTGACATGTTGGAGGACATACCAAAACAAGTGGTTCATCGGGCGGAAACCTCCGTTCGACATCACAGGAAAATCACAATTTCATACAAATAAATAAAGATATGGGTTGATTCGTAACAAATGAACTATATCTCCAACAGGATATATTATGCAGTTCAAACGATCAATAGAGCTCAGGATTTTTTTTCTCAAATTTTCAAATATGATTCAGATATAAATAATCTGAATCAGTTTTTGAGTTTTTATAAAATGTCCACATATTTTATGAACAACGATATCACTATGGCATCGTTATGTTACAATAGTGGAGAGGCAACGATAGAATATTAGGTTTATTTTCCGTGCCATTTCATGATCCGGTGCCCCTTCCAGAGACACAACCTAAAGCGTTTCAAAAAGTAAAAAAAAAAGAGCGAATAAATAGCTCATGCAGTCATTGGCTATTATGCAAGTTGAATAAAAAAATTATGCATAGAAAAATAAAACTAGATTGAATAGCTGCAGGCTGCAAATATTCATTTGTGACATGTTGCTGCCTCATTATTTTTTATTGATGTGTCAATGAAAAAAATCTGTAGGTACTAGTATTTATAAAATTTTCTTTTTATTGCATCTTTAACAAGTTTTTATTGCATATGAATTTTTATATCATATACTATGCAATTTAATTTATTGATGAAATAACTAAAAAATACAGTAAAATGCAATGACAATTCTCAAAGTTTGCCGTAAGGTGCAATCTAGGTCAATAAAGTTTGAAATGATCGAAATATGCCTCCAATATGGACTTTTTTTAAGTAACGTCTAGATGACACATTTCACATGTTGAAAGATCTTAATCTGTAGTTTTAAAAAGCTTGATGGCTTCATGTGAAGTTTGAGGATCACCAGTACATCGAGTTTTATACTTACTCTTCAGTGGATCTTTATTGTTATAATATTGGTTTTTCGTGCATGCATTCACATACGCACGCACGTACCCGAGGGATCCAATCAAAAGGTTCCGGAGAAGAAAGAGAAATGCTAGAGTCACGTAATGTACTCACGTAATTCCCACGCACATGCTGACATGTCATCACACTATTGGTTCATCTTTGTAAAAAATCTGACATGTCACCTAAAAAATACACCTTCCTCCATAACACTTTCCTAATCAATGCATTTCCTTTCTGAATCAAGCTAAAAACTTTCTTAATGAATGCATGTGCGTGGAAATTATGTAAGTATATTACGTGACTGTAGCATTGCTCGAGAAGAAAAAGGCCATCCCAGGCGCCTTCCATGTTGTTGTATTTGGATTGGAGGTCATGGGCGGACATGATGACCCTGAACAATGCCTTTCGAATCCTAGTAGAACTGACCTCGCGTCGCTTGCGGACTGGTTCCCGCGGTTCCGCACCCGTATATGCCCTGCTCATAAATACAGAGCGAGAGGTGGCAGCAACTCGGGTCACGGACATAGTATCTCTCGTTGGATAACCATGGAGGGACGCGCCGACGACGTAGACAGGCTGAGCGAGCTGCCGGACTGCATCCTGGAGGACGTCCTGTCGCGCGTCACGTCCCGGCAGGCCGTGCATACGAGCGTGCTGTCGCGGCGGTGGAGGAACCTCTGGCGCACCGTGCCGTGCATCGACATCGACCACCGCGAATTCTCGGATGACGACGGAACGGACGAGGAAGACAGCAGGAGGGAAGACCAGTGGTTGAAGTTCCAGGAGTTCGCGGATTTCCTGATGGTCCTCCGCCGCGACGCCTCGACGCCGCTGGACACGTTCCGGCTGCGCGTCGCGCACGAGGACTTCGGCGCCGCCCAAAGGTGGGTTTGTCGCGGGCTCGCGCGACGTCCCGCGGCGCTCCACCTCAGCTGCGGCCGCGCTCATCACCACGGATCACGGCCGCCAAAGTTCACCCTGCACTCCCGTGCCGGCGCCTTCACGTGCCGCCTCAGGTGGCTGCATCTATCCAGGGTGAGACTGGCAACCAACTTTGAGAAATCTCTTGAAAAGGAACTCCCGGTCCTGGAGGAACTGAAGCTAAGGAAGTGCCACTACGCGTTCCGTCATCTGGCCTCTCGTTCGCTCGAGAACCTGGACGTCGATCACTGTTGCAATCGCAAGGCGCTCCAGCTGTCCCTCACGGCGCCTCGCCTCGCCTCGCTGCGTATCGACGGGCCTGACAACCCGCCGGTCATCGGTACTATGCCATCCGTCGTCACGGCGTCCCTGAGTTACACTAGATGGTTGTTCACGGTGTACGCCCTGGCGTCTCTGCGCGACGTAAGGAATCTGGATCTGTCGTGGGCGCATTCCCTCGACATGGACCCTGACCAGCTGCCTTTGTTTCGCAACCTGAGGGCACTGGTCTTCAACGAGTGCAACCTGGGAGCCGAGTGCCAGGTGCTGGAGCTCTTTCTGCAGAACGCACCGAGCTTGGAGACGCTGAAGCTATGCGACTGCGATTTCTTGGGAGGTTCTAGTACGACCAGCGCGTACGAGTGTAGGAACCTGAGGTCCATAGATATTGAGTTCTATGACTTCGAGGACATCTCTGTGCTATCTGACGTGTTAGATGATATACCAAAAGAAGTCGTTCATCGGATGGAAAGTTCCATTGGCCAACACAGGAAAATAACAATTTCATACAAATAAAAAATTATATGGGTTGATTTGTAATCAGTGAACTATATCTCCGACAGAATGTATCATGCAGTTCTAATGATCAACTGAGCTCAGGATTTTTTTTTTCGAAATTTTCAAAAATGATTCAGATGTAAACAATCCGAACCAATTTTTGAGTTTATATTTTATAAAATGCTCACATATTTTGTTCATCATAGTGGCATCTTCTGGTGCAACAGTTGCGACAATGAGAGAATATTAGTTTCGACAAATAAAAAATGAGAGAATATCTGGTTTCTTATCACGTGCCATTATGTGTTCTGGTGCCCCGTACCCAAGAGACAACCTAATTTGTTTTAAAAATTCAATAAAATTATGGCCAGATAGCTCATGTAGTCATCTGCTATCACACAAATTGAAATGAAAAAAATATAACTTATCTACGTATAAAAAAAGAAAACTAGCTTGAATAGTTGCATGCTGCAAATATTCATATCTGACGTGTTACTACCTCAATATTTTTATTGATGTGTCATCGTTAGAAAATCTGGAGGTGGCAGTATTTATAAATTGATTTATATTTTTATTTCATCTTGAACAAGTTTTTGTTGCCTATCAAATTGTATATATTAATTTATTAACGAAATAATTTTAGCCTTATAGTAAAATGCAATGTTAACTCTAAAAAGTTGTCATAAAGTACAACATAAGTCCATAAAGTTTTAAATTGCAGAGTTGAATCTTTAAAGTTGTTAAACTATGTTGGCCATGTCAAATGCGATCAAAATACCCCTTCAATATTGATTTTTCGAAAATAAAGTTCTTCAGTATGTAGTAGTTCACACTGACAAAAGACCGTTTGAGCAATTTTACTCTAGACGGTTTCTTCAAAAAAAAAAAAATAATCTAGACGAAGGGTACTACAGTCATCGCAGGGCCTGTGATAACCAGCAGGGACTCGTGTATTGCTGTTGTCCTCGAAGGTGATCGAACCATGGAAGGATATACAGAGCTCCCTTGCCTTCAGACGTTTGAAATGAGGGAGAGATTCGTATGGAACTAATGGATACAAAAACAGACGAGACCAAGAGAAACAGCCGTGATGATGGGTGGCCACGAAATATCCGCACCGTCGACTGGTAGTGGTATCCGAGTAGAACCGGCAGCGCGGTGCCCTGCCCACGCGTACGTTCGCCGCTCGGACACGGCTGATAAATACAGAGCGTGAGGCGGCAACAACCCTTGTTACAATCTGATCCATCGACATGGGAAAGCCCGCGGCCTCGCGCAAGCGCGCCGCTGCCGACGTAGACCGGCTGAGCGAGCTCCCGGACTGCATCCTGGAGGACATCCTGTCGCGCGTCACGTCCCGGCAGGCGGCGCGGACGAGCGTGCTGTCCCGGCGGTGGCGGCACCTCTGGCGCGCCGTGCCGGCCTGGTGCATCGACATCGACGAGAGCGAGTTCTACAAGCCACCCGTGTCGTGGCGTCGGGCGCGGTTGTTTCGGCTGAGCGTGCCCGAGAAGCGCCGACACTAGGAGGAGGACGAGCAGGACGCGCGGTGGAGGTTCATGGACTTCGGCGACCAGGTGACCGCCCTCTACGCCTCGTCGCCGCTGGACACGTTCCGGCTGCGATTCCACCACGAGACCGGGTTCCTCGGCGCGCACGGCTGGATCCGCCGCGGCCTCGCGCGCCGGCCCGCCGCGCTCTTCGTCCACTGCGACATCGCCGAACGCAACCTCTGTTACGAGCCCCTCGAGTTCTCGTTCGTCGGCTACTTCTCCAGCCGCTCGCGCGCCGGCGCCTCCATGTGCCGCCTCCGGACGCTGCACCTGTGCCGGCTCGTCCTGAACGAAGACTTCGAGGATTTCGTCGCCAACGACCTCCCCGTCCTGGAAGACCTGCAGCTCGAAGGGTGCGAACACTCGTTCGGACGAATCGCGTCCGGCTCGCTCAAGAACTTGACCATCGATAGCTGGAGCCCTCGTTTCTCCGCCCACGTGTTGGTCCTTTCGGTTCCTCGCGTTTCCACTCTGCGCATCGACGGGTCCGTGCTGCCGGTCACGTCGGAATGCGAGATGGCGTCCGTCGTGGCAGCGTCCTTGACGCACCAGGCCGGCCATCTCCTACGGTTCCTGCACGGCGCGACGAGTCTGGACCTGTCGAAGCTATCTGCAACGGCGTTGCTCGACGACGAGGAGGCCGCGGCAGTGTTCCCGAACCTGAGGACCTTGCTCCTCTACGACTGCGACGACGTCGCGGTGCTTAGGCACTTCCTGCAGAACGCGCCGAAGCTGGAGAGGCTCACAGTGCGCTACGGCAGGTTCTTGGGTGGTTCTACCAGGAGCAAGAAGACGTCATCCGATCGACACGGTCGGGCGGCGTACGAGTGTAGGAACCTGAAGTCAGTAGAGCTCGAGTTCTACGATGATCACGACGTCTTCGAGCTGGATGAGGCTCTTGGGGACATTTCGCGGGAATATGTGCTTCCGATTCAAAGATCTGCTCGGCACGGCAAGTGTAAAGTCAAAATTTTGTATCCGTGAACATGATACGAGTTGCCGAAACTTTTTCAAGAATGACCAGTTGTGGTTCGTTGGGAAAAAAAAAGGGCCCATACCTACTAACATACGTACTACAAAATTCTATCACTCCCGAAATGATATGTTTGCAGTTCCAAAAATTGATCAAGTGCCTCGGTATGCCGAGTATATCTCTGTATTTGAACTATGTACTTGCACATTTGCTCTTTTCAGGGGCGGAGGACCCGGTAGGGCAAGATATGGCGGCCGCCATACCTTGATTTTTCAGCATGAACCTTCAGGTCAGCGTGCTGTCCGCCATTAGAAGCGCACAGAGGAAGGAAAGCTTCTGCGTCAGGCTTGTATGATGAAGTCGAACCGTTTTTTTGTGAGGGCTAGGCAACCTCGTAGGCCCTTTATATTGTTTAATGGGCTGCCGCCGTCTTCCCATGAGGACTCGACCTCTTGTTTACGTGTTTGGACAAATTTTGATTAGAACTTTACTTATGTCTATGCGACCTCGCCATACCTTAATTTTTTTCCGTCCTCCGCCACTGGCTCTTTTGATCCATCAATAGAGAAGAGTAGGTGGGGATTCCCCCCCCCCCCCCCCCCCCCCCAATTACTCAAATTTTTTTTGATCAAGTGGACCATGAACATGCTTCGCAAAATGTTTTGTGCAAATTTCAGTTCCGTTTTAAACTTAAATTAATACAATTGAAAATTTCATTGAAATGTCGTATGGCAAAGTAATTATTTTTCGGGAAATTCATTGGTGACCAGGTCCAGGAGTTCCATATTCCCCATTATCGAAATTTGATATTTGACATGTTTCAACATTTTTTTTAAAAAAAAAACTCATATAGGTAGCACGTATTAAGTTGCATAAAACTTTTGATATTAAAAAGAAACAAGTGCTAGATTGATTATTTCCATTTGGTTTGTCAACATCTATGATGAATTTGGTGCTAAAAATTTATATACCTACTCAAGTTCTGTGTACTACACATTATTTTTTGAAGAATGCAAAATGCAAAATTCGCTAATGAAGACGCGGAAACCCCTTGACATAAAATCCGCATGAACCGAGCATCACCTTAATTAAGCATGACTGGAGGCAGCCGGAACGCACATGAATGATAGGTAGGTTGTTGAAGTCCTCCCAGGCTCCAACTTCTCCCACTGCGGTTCACTGTGATTAGATCTCATTTTAGAGTTCGCGATTACATCTCATTGGCTTACCTTCGTGGCGATTAATTAGCCGAGCCATTGTCATGTCAGCTCTAGCGATGAGGCCGGCCAAATCGGCATTCGTCTCACGGCTGGAGGCCATGTCACGGTCGTAGAATAAATGAACAGGCGCTGAATCGCTAAAGCTAACATAGCAAGGCATTGCGCGTTCCTGAGCTGCTACCTTGGAACCGAACTGCTCCATGAAACGGCGAACACAAGGAATTGACTGCCGAGCGCAAAGACTCGACGATGTGGCGAATCCATCGGCTGGTGCCCGTCTGCCAAACGTATCTATCGGCGCGCGCACACAGCAGGTGTCTGGGCGACAGAGATGATCAACATACGAATCCGAGTTGAACGGACCGTGCCCGTGCAACAAGTATACGTGTGTCGTCCGTGTCGTACTATGACACGGCCACCGCATCTCAAATACAGTACCAGCAACAACAACACCTTCCGTATCGGAGAGAGGCTCGTTATAAATACAGAGCCGAAGCAACGCTGCTGTGCCGAATCCATCACCCACGGCTCCCATGGACACGCAACCCGCCTCCGGAGCCCGCGCCACAGACCGGCTGAGCGCGTTGCCGGACATCATCCTCCACGCCATCCTGTCGCGCCTCGGCGCCCGGCAGGTGGTGCGGACGAGCGTGCTGTCGCGGCGGTGGCGCCACCTCTGGCGCGCCGCGCCGTGCGTCAGCATCGACCACCGCGAGTTCCGGGCGCGCCCGACGAGGCGCCGGCCCGACGGCTGCTTCGCCATGCTGTCGAGGAGCCGCAGGGAGGTCAGGGAGTGGTGCGCGCTCGAGGACGCCGTCGACAGGGTGCTCACGGCGTCGTCGGCGCGCTGGACACGTTCCGGCTGCGGGTCGCCCACGACGACTACGTCGCCGCGCACCGGTGGATCCGCCGCGGCCTCGAGCGCCGCCCGGCGGCGTTCCACCTCCGGTGCGACGATGCCTTCGACCTCCGGTGCGACGACGCCTCTGACTCGACGACGAGGATGATAGCCCGTGTTTCCCCGACCTCACCATGTACCCCGGCGCCGGCGCGTACATGGGCCGCTTCAAGACGCTCCACCTCACCGGGCTCCACTTGTCAGCCGACTTCGCGGAACTCTTGTCGCCAAGGAGTTCACGGCCCTGGAAGAGCTTCAGCTCGAGGAGTGCCGCTACCACTTCAGCAGGATCGCCTCCAGCTCACTCACGAAGCTGTCCATGGATCGTTGCAGCCATGACTACTTCAAACTGCACCTGGCGACGCCTCGCCTCACCTCGCTGCGCATCCGTGGCAAATCGCCAACGGTCACCCGCGGACGGCGAGATGCCGTCCCTCGTCACGGCGTCCCTGAGACACCCGGCCGGCGAACTCGGCATCCTACGCTCCCTGCGCGAACGCGACCACTCTGAACCTCGTCAAGTTCTCGACGACAGCGTTCCTCGACGATGACGGTGACTTCCCCGTGTTCCGCAACCTGAGGACCTTGCACCTCGACGAGTGCGACGTCGGAGTCGAGTGCCAGGTGCTGCGGCGCTTCATCCTGAACGCCCCGAGGCTGGAGAGGCTCGCGCTGCGCTACTGCGAGATTCGGGGTGGTTCCAGGAGCAACAAGAGGAAGTACGGGTCAGAGGAGACGTCCTCCTCCGACCGGCGCGGTCCGACGGCGTACGAGTGTACGAACCTCAAGTCGGTAGAGCTCAGGTTCTACGAAGACCAGGACGTCTCGGAGCTGGACGGACGCTCTGGGGGACATTTCGAGGGAAGCGGTACTTCCAATCGAAAGCTCTCTTCGAAATGGGAAGCAGAAGTCATAATTTCGTACAAATAAAGATTTAGAACACGCCGTCCCCCCCCTCATAGTCAGGCTTTTCTCTTCAGCTGACCATACCACTAACCGGTGCATAGCAATAATATGAACCATATGAGGCACATTTGTACATACTTTGAGTATGAATTATCTTGGGAATAAGATCAAGGCTTCTGAATATACTCTTCAAGAAATTTAGTATCTCAAAAATTCAAATTCGTTCATAAGATTTATAACAAAATACAACATAATAATCCAAAGTATAAAATGGCATCCTTCACATAAAACTTATAGCTGGTCAGCCCGTCTACCCAGCCCCCATGTATAATATACCACGAAAGACTCGTGCAGTGGTCTTTCATGAGACTGTGGAAAGATCGGTGCATCGCTGCCTGGGCTCACCCGACGACGCGGCGATCCATCGGCTGGAGGTCATCACCGGCAAACATACTACTATTTACTGGTCGAATGCAATTGGATTTTAGAATTACGCGGGTCAGTTTTAGGTGACTCCTGATCCGTATCGGA